>CM053509.1:77726291-77744968 GCA_028627145.1 Eidolon dupreanum
TTTGTCCCTATGTATGCTGAACTTTCATTACTATCTTGCTATAATAAATCTCTTCTTATTTTTAAGCTTGTAATGTCCTGTTCCTACTAAGTGTTACACTCCTCTGCTTCTATCAGTCTACTAGTCACCTTACTCCTAATTATGTATTTTTTTTGTCATTTTCTGTTATGTGAGCTGACCTCTTTCAGTATTTCCTGTGGTGTAGACCTCATAGTGAAGAATTCCCTGAATTTTTGTATGTCTGGAAAGATCTTTATTTCTCCTTCATATCTAAAGGAGAGCTTAGCTAGATACATTATTCTAGGCTGGTAGTTTCCTTCACTTAATAGTTTAAATATTTGATTCCACTCCTTTCTGGCTTGTAAGGTTTATGCTGAGAAGTCAAATGATAATCTAAGGGGTTTTCCTTTATAGGTTACTATCTTCTTTTCCCTGGCTGTCATGAGAATTGTGTCTTTGTCATTGACTTTTTATAATTTTAATACAATGTATCTTGATGAAGGCCTTTTTCGGTTGAGATAATTGGGTGTTCTATTGACTTTCTGAATTCTAAGTTCCAGCTCAATCTTTAGATTTGAGAAATTCTCATCCACTATTTGTCTGAAAATGCTTTCTAGTCCCTGCTCACTTTCCTTGCCTTTGGTAATGCCCATTATTCTTATGTTTCCTCTCTTGATGGTTGATACAACTAGTTCTTGTATTTCTCTTTCATTATTTTTCATTCTTTGGTTCTTCTCTTCTTCCTTCTGATTTATTTTTAGATTTCTGACTTCGATATCACTGATCCTTTCCTCCATTTGTTTGACTATTTCCCAAACTTGTTATTTCATTTTTCAACAGTGTATTGTTTATCTTCAGAATGTTTATTTGGTTTTGAGGGAGTTTTCAATCTCCTTGCTAAAGAACTCATTCTGCTCATTTAGTTTTTTCAGTTCTTGAAATTGTTGATATGATTCTTTTCAGATCTCACTGAGTTTTTTCAGAAGTACCATCCTGAATTGTCAGTCATTTAAGTCACATAATTCTATGTCTGTAAGTTAATTTTCTGGAGATTTTTTTCTTTCTTTCTGAGATGCCTTGTCACCTTTGCTGTTAATGGTGTTTAATGGACTATTTCTCCACCTGGCATTAATGAAAATGTATTCTGCTCTTTTTTTAGAAAGAAGATTTATTATATAATGGTCCCTAGACTATTGCAAAGAAGGTGGTTTTCTTTTGGTTTCCAGTAGGTGGCATCTAAGCCTCTTGGATCTCTGCTTTATATTGTCTTAATAATGTCTTTTTTTCCCCTAATGTTTAATCATGCTCGCTACCCTCAGTCTCTGTTCCTGTCAGTGTTAGCGATAGTTTCAGTAGTGTTTGCTCAGATTCCCTTGGAGCTCCATGATGTTCTGTTTCGGAGGATTTTGGGGGAGGGGCCCTCTGTGTTGGAGCTCAGTCTCGGTTTTGCAACTGTGTCTGTTTAAATTCAACTGTTGTTTTTCTGCCCACTTTTCTGCTGTCCTTATTTCTCTATCTCTGCCCTAATGACTTGGCACTTCTGCCGGCTGTGTGGAACTCACAACTTTCTCAGGCAGGGCTGTTCAGGGAGGTCGTGAACCTTCTCCCTTCCCCTTCCTGCTACAGGGAGCTGCAGCAGCTGCTAGAGGCAGCTTGTTTCTCCCAGTCCACCGCCAGACACCCAGGGTTCTGGCCTATGGTAACTCTTATGGACAGATCCCACACTCAGATGTGTTGATGTGCAGTTTGGGTGTTTTTCATTGAGTTTTAGATGTTCAGCTTATTGTTGTTTCAAGGGGAGAGATCCAGGGACTACTCTCACCTCTCACTCCACCATGTTTCTGGCATCACTCTGAATTCTTAAATAACTCCACATCATTAAGGTCACCTACTGTAACACACAGCTAGTTTTTCTTCTGCAATTGCATTGATTTCTTGAATTTCTCCCTAGTTGTATGGCTTGTTCATCTAATCCTAGATGATTTTTTTTCTTGATGCTGCTTCTTGTTTTTGTCGCAACTTTGATTTGGTCACCAGAGGGATGAACAGAGCCTCTATCATCTATGCAATTTTTTTTTCTCTACCTCCTCCAAGAAATGACTGCTGTTGTCTTTGACTTTGACAATTTATTTATAATATGTCTTGGCATAGGCTTTATTTGGGTTTAACCTATTTAAAATCCTTTTGACATAATGGATCTGGATATTCATTTCTCTCCTTAGTTTGGGAAGTTTTCAGTCATTATTGCTTTAAATATACTTTCTGTCCCTTTCTCTTTCTCTTCTCCTTCTGGAATTCTAATAATAAAAATATAATGTCATTTCATTAAGTCTTATAATTCCTGTAAGTTTTTTTTCCACTTTTTATTCTTTTTTATTTTTGCTCCTTTGGGTAATTTTCAATGTTCTACCCTCCAGGTAGCTAGAATCATATTTCTGAAGTCAAAAGTCTATGCTAAAAATCATCACCTTGATATATTACACATGTCACTCTGTATAGGCTTAATATAAATATTTATATATTTATTTGTTTGTCACATTGTATTGCTTTAAGTTAGTTTGTTCATATTTATTTTTACAGGTTCTAGTAAATAGTATATACTTAATAGATGAGATATTTATGATACTTTTTGTGTCATTATTTCAATTTAAGCAAAAAACATTGTTTATGTATTATTAGTCTATATTTTTTCACATTAAATAATTCAGTAAGATTATTTCTAAAAGACAAATATACGAACCGCCATAAAAAGTACATCTAGAACTTCTAGGATGATGGTTATTTAAATTGTATTTTACAGTTTGCTTACTAAAAGTGATCAAAAAGCAGCAAAAAAAAAAAAAAGAATATTAATAATACTTTGTTTTCAGAAACTCTAAGAGAAATGCATGATCTTAAATTAAGGTGCCAAAATATATTCAAAGCTTGCAAGTGCAGCTCAGATTAAAACAGTGAAAATAGGAAGTGGAAAGACGACACACAGTGAGAAATCTCATTGATAAAAGAGCTTACCAGCAGCAGAATCAAGCATTTGCCAACAATAATGTAAAGCTCAGTCTGGATATTATTTATAAATTTGTATCAAATGAACTACCAAGAAAAAAACCCTGGTGAAAATGCAGGAAAATATTATCTGTTTGAAATAATTTGAGAATTACTAAGGAAACTAGAATTTGATTGACCAAGGGAACTAAAGAGAAATAAAACACATTACGTTGAACCCTATGTTGTGGTAAACTTTTATCCTGTATTTTCTAATTCAAAGGCAGCTGGCTAGAAGCTGAGAAGCTGAGCACAAAGCAGTGGCTAGAATGCTGGAAGCTAGATAGAAATTTTGATAGTCTCATGGACCTAGAAAATGGACATTTCAAGACATGTAGGACTTGTGAGCTAATATCATGGGACTAAAGAAAGTATAGAAAAGTCATATTAACATTCAGTGTGGGTCTTTCCCTTGAGATATCCAATTATTTTATTTGTAAGAAGCTCATAAAATTTTGAGAAGCCAAGCAGAACTTTTGACTATCTCCTAACAGTGGCAGCATAATTTGGGTTTTAAGGTACATGAAAGAGTGTGTCAAGGACTTTGGTAAAACCTAGGCTTTTCGTTGAAATTCCTCAAGTACCATACTATAAGAGTTTTGGCTAATTGGTACTAGATTAGTTTTCATAAAGGCAGAAACAAAACTCTAAATCAGCTCAAATTTAATTTATTATTCTTTATCCAGAGTGTCTAATGTAGAAAAACAACACAAAGTGTGGGAAGATACCATCAAGCAGAGCTTCTACAAATTTTAATACAGAATGTCTAGCATTCAATAACAAATTATAATGTATACATGATGGCAGAAACAAGAGATAGAAATAGAAATAATACTACAGATGTTATAGATAATGAGATTTTCAGACATAGACTTAAAATAATTGTGATTAATATGTGCAATAGGGTAGATAATAAGGTTTTCTATTTCATTTGATACTGCAATTTAACAAATTAATGGAAATTATAGAACTAAGCAAATATGATATCTCAATATAAAAATTTAACAAAATTTTTCTATAAGAATAATTAGACTTAGATATAGTAAGCAAATTAGACTCAGAAGAAAAAGTTAAACTGAAGTATAGTTGATTGCCATATTGAAGCAAGAAAAGAAAAATAGATGATATAAGAAAGAGAAAAAGAGTCATAGGAGGCCAAATTTAATTTTTTTTTTTGTATGTAGAGACGATGAAAGCCTCAGAAGAATGGGCAAAAGAGAATGGAGAAAAACAATTCTTGAAAAGATAATGACCACAAGTTTTGAAACACTAAAGGTAGATATCAAGATACAGATTCAAGAATTATTGTAAATATCAATAGTGGTAAAAAGAAAGAAAACCCACAGTGAAATATTACAGTAAGTCAATCTAAAGTAAAAAAAAAAGTCATCTAGATAATAAAGACATTATTTTCAAAGGAAAAGAAATAAAACTGACAGCTACATCAACAAATAAATTATTAACCCATAAGGGAATAGGATGAAATATTTACAGATCTGAAAAAGAATTAGTAAATATATAAATAAATGAATATTTTTGTTAATCCAAAGGGAAGCAGAAAAAGAAGTCTTGTTTTTTAAGAATACAAATTAGGTGGTTTAAATTAGAAACATTTAAAAAGTGGGCACAAAATGAACTCTGTCCGTATTTACACTAAATAGAAATAGACTAAATATACATGCAAAATAGTAAAACTGATAAAAAACTAGATTAGAAAAAAATACTCACAAACTCCATAACAAATATTTTTATACTGAACAGTGTAACTTCAAAAGATATAGATCAAGTTGTAAAAAAAAGAGTAAACAAAAATTCAAAAACAGAAATGATAATTTTTAACATTCTCTCAATAGATAATAGAAAAAAGTACAGACAAAATCAGTAAGCATAGGAAAGTCCTGTTAGCGTGATAATTATGTGTCAATTCCAATGCTCAAACAACCTTGCATATGTGAGGTAAACCCCATTAGGACCTTCTTTATATGTTTCTGGATTGAGTTATTTCTGTCTAAAATAGAGACTATTAGTAAGGCCCTCTGCACGTTGATTTTCTTTAAAATAAGTATCCAAATGTCCAGATTTTCAAATTTTGTCCATTTCTAGTTCTGTTCACTTCTGTTCTTAAGTATTTTTTTTTCTATTTCATACAAAAATGTTTAATTTATTGATGAAAAGTCTTAATAATATCATTTTTGCCTTTTTTATACCTGTGGTAATGATTATCCTTTTTTAATTTTAAACAATGACAATGTTAATGTTTTATTTTTTCCCAGATAATTGTTACTTGGTGTTTACAATACATTTAATCTTTTGTCTTTGTAGACTTTCACTGAGTGTATTCATTTTCTATTTCAATTTTTTTCTTCCTTTTTTAAATTAATTATTTATTTTACTTTTTAAATTTTTTCTTTCCTTTTAGTAACATTATTAAAAAGAAAATTAAATCATTGATTTTGGCTTTCAGTTTTTCTGCTCTTCTAGCATAAGACTTATGTGTGCGCACTTCCTTATAAATATTGTTTAAGCATCTTCCTGCCAATTTTGATATATATTTTTACACTTTTATTTAGTTAATTACATTTTCTAATGTATGCTCCTCTCACTATTGAACTCAATTCTTACAGAATTTTTGCTTCCCATTCGAGCAAAATTGAACTCATGTTTTGGAATTCTTAGTTCTCAGGATAGTCATGCTTTAACAAGGAGGCAAGCATTAGTTCCACTGAATTGGAATATGGGACTATTATCCTACTCTTTGTGTTTCTTATGCCAGTAAACCAACCAACAGAAAGAAATAAGGATTACTCTATAGACTTGAGTGATTGATCCCAACTATCAAGGGTTATCTCTATATAACGAGAACATAGAAGACTATTTCTGAAACTCCTGGAATTCTATGAGGCAACTCTTGGAACTTCAGCCAAGAGTTAATGGAAAATTACAGTTTCAAAAGATTGTGGACTCAGTGGCTTTGAGTTACTCCATCAAGCTATTAGGGAAGAGAACTAACTATCTGAGGTTCTGGATGAGAATAGAGAAATACCAAATTAGTAGCAGAAGTGAGCCATAGCGACTAATTACAAAATCAAGAACTGTAGAATTTTACCATATTTTCTCTTTACTTATTATATATTTATTTATCTGTTTATGCTAAACATTTTATCCTTCTTTTTCTTTTTCTTTTGTTTAATATACAAGTTATTGGAGATTTAATCTTTAGATAACACAATACACAGTGGAATTACAACACATTAGAGGCATGATTAATATAAACAGCAATGGCTACAATGACCATTGGAATTGTGAATTTCCTTATTTAGGAGAAATAGTAAGAACTCCTTCACTTGTTAGAAGAATAGTTATATCTTATTGTGGAAATATAAAGTTATTTTATTAATGTACAGAAGGTTGAAAGTATCTAGAAAGGTACAGGCATAAGCTAAGTATCCAAAAAAGTGGATAGATTTTTATTAATTTATTGATTCTCAACTCCAAATCTCCAGTACATTGCTTGCTCTGAAAAAAATTGAAAAAAAAAAAAAGAAGTTGTAAATATTTTTACTCTGCAAGCTGGCACGATGTTAAATTTTGTCAATAGAGGACACTGAGGGACAGTGATAGAGAATGAGATTTCTCTCCCTTTTTTTTGGTGGGCTCCTCTCATCAGACAGTGAGTACAGTTTTGTTCTGTTCTGATTTTTCTTCAGCACCCTGCAGCCAGGATAACATGGCACCTTACAAAAGGCAACTTCCCTCGGCACCCTCTAAAGCAGCATTGTAACAGAGTGGCAGAGCACTTCTCTATAACTAACCTTTCTCAGTATACCCTGCTCAGGTTACTTTGTAGCAGGGTCACTGGTGGGCTGCTTACCTATGACAAGTTTCTCTAGGGACCTTGTTAGGTAGGTTTGAAGCAAAGTGCCACCACGAGGACAGCTGACTGCAACAGATACTCCCAACAGTCTAGTGAGAAAATTTACAATGAGTTCTACCAACATAGAACCTTAGGAAACATCGTAGCTATCAGTTGAGCTAATGAGATGCCCTTTCCAATTAGATCTGTATTTCAGTCCTCTGGTCTATTTAGGTGCTTTCTCAGTCCTAGGGGTTGTAGCAGCTGCTTATATCTGCTACTGTTGAGTTCTTTAGACTTTTTTTTTCCTTCTTGCTAACTAATCTCCCATTATTCCAATCTCTTGCTTATAATGCTTGTGGTAGGTTGAATAATGTCACACCAAAATAGTTGCATTCTATTTTCTGCATTCTGTGAATATATTACCTTATATGTCAAAAGGTATTCAGCAGATGTGATTAAATTAAAAAACTTAAGAGAGAATTATCCTGGATTATTCAGGTGGGTTTTAACATAATCACAAGAAACCCTATAAGAGGTAGGAAAAGGGATATTTGACTATAAAAAAAGGTAAGACAATGCAACCAGAAAAACAAATTGGAGTGATGTATTAATAAACCAAGGAATACTAACAGCCTCCAGAAGCTAAAAGAGGTTAGGAATGGGCTGTCTCATACAGCATCCAGGAGGAACCAGCCCTGTCAACACCCTGACTTCAGGCCACTGAAATTGAATTCTGACTTCCACTCTTTAAGAAATACATTTCTGTTGTTTAAGACACTATGATTGTCATAATATGTTACAGAGGCAATTGGAAGCTAATATAATACTTTATATTAAATTTTTCTGTTCAAATTACTGTGTGACTTCTATCACCTGATAAGACTCTGACCGATACAATCTAGCATGAATGTGAAGTATTTCTGACGCTTCCTCACAAGGATGGAAAAGAATGCAATTTACAGATCAATGGCTGCATACTGTGTATTTAAATTGTTAATATGTTATTCAACAATGCTGTCTAAATTGATTTTGTGGATAAACTTTATATGGAAGGATCCACTTTGCTTTTGTAGGTTATGGATTGGTGAATTAAATGCGGTTGTAAGGGGACTACTTTGCCTGCATCTCTTAAAGGTGGCACTGTTCTCTGCCAATCCCTGGGATGTGACTTTTTAATTTAATTTATTGTCTTCATCAGAATGAAGATCAAAATCAGAAGCTTCCATTTGACTTTCTCCACTAAAATAGTTCTTATCCCACACGCCAAGAACAAATACAAGGTTCTTACTAACTAATAAGAACAAGGAAATGAACACTATGTGGGTCTATGAACTATGCTATGGCTCCAGTTACCTCTGAGCCTCCATGTCACATATACCCCATGCCATTTTGGAAAGGGACATGATGATATTTCCCATCTCTGAGAATTAATGTCAACTCAAATCCTGTCTCCAATAATTCTCAGAATATCTGAATATTCTGGTTTTCTCAGATATGGTTACCCGATTAAATAGCCACTTAAAGAATTAGAGATATCTTAATGGTATTTGGGGGCTTTTATAGTGTAAAAAATGTCTCTTCTTCAGGCAAAGTTTTACAAATCCATAAATTGGCTAAACCACAGAAACCAAATATGGGATGATAATTTTAATGATGTGACTATCTTTAGCTGGCCGATCATCCATTCCTGATTTTTTTTAATTTGTAAATTAAATCATAGATCCATTGGTTGCCAATCTATTCTTTTCCTAAATTCATCACATCTATTAACAATCTCCATCGTTCTCTTGAGGTCAAGCTCTTCTGGCTGCCACTGTGAACTTGAAACTCATTACAATAGTTGCTCCTTCTTACCTTCTAATAATTGAGCACCATGTTTTGGCCTCTATTACTTCACATTCTATTGTCTCCATTACTAAAAGAGAGTCCAGTTGTGCAACAGAACCTGTGATCACCAGCCCTAGCTTATACAGGTTAATTACCACTGAGATTCTCATTGTTCCTTTTTCTCCCTCACTAGCATTTTCCTTATCTCTTTGATAAATAGAGAGTCCTCTGTGCCCTTTCATAGACATTTTTCAATGGTGATTTCCAGTTTTAGTTTAACATTCATACTAATATGCCCAATTAGCTAAGTCTTTTGATCTCTTTTTCCAATTCTCTGCTATTACGATGCTGGCATTTCTACATCTTTTAATGTGGGCCACTTTTCTTTCTCCATTTCTTCCTTCTTTACGTCCTTCTTCCTCTTCTTCTTTTAGTGTGGACTATTACAGGGTTCTCCAGAGAAACAGAACCAATAGTAGAACTAATCCAGGCCAGATTTTGCTCCTGGTAGTTTCACAGATTTAGAAATTAGGTGGCTGATCCTGGTTTTAACAATATACTGACAGCTGACCAAAAGGTGACCTCATTCTAAAATCCAAAATAAAATTTAAAGTCTGCTTCCAAAGCCTGCAAGAGACTGAAAAAAACAGGTTTAGTCAAAGGTAAAACTGAACTGGGAAGCAATTGTCTTACGGAGAGCTCTGGAGCTAGAATATCCCCTTAGTGCTGTCCCTAATTTGAGATAATGTAGTTAGGTATTTATATACTCCATATTAGCAGATTTCCCCTGGAGAAAGTATACTTCATTAAAAAATAAATTAAAATTAAACCCGAAAAGGTGCTCCATTTTATTAGTCATAAGGAAAGCGCAATTAAACTTACAATGAGATACCAGTACATACCACAAGAATGCCTAAAATTAAAAAAGCTGGCACACCAAGTGTTATTAAGGATGGGGAGCAATTAAGACATCTTATACATGGAAGAATGTATAAGAGAGTAAATGTTTACAACTACTTAGGAATATTATTTGGCAAGATCTACTGAAGCTGGGTGAATCTATACTGAATGACTCAACAGTTCTAGTCTAAGATATATATGCTCAATAGAACTGTTCTCAAATATTTGCCAAAAGATATATAATAGAATGTTCCCAGTTACACAATTTACAATTGCACCAAACTTCAAAGTACCTTAAAACCATTCATCGTTTGCATGGATAAATAGATGTTGGTACATTCCTATGAATGAAAACCTAGTTTAGATATGTGGAAATCAATAATCTACAACCACACACAATGATATAGCTAATTCTGACAAACATTATGTTGAACAAAATAATTCAGACATAACTGTGCACATAACACATAATCTTATTTATATGAAGTACAAATAAATCTTTGCTGTTAGACTATATAGAGAAATATGAGTACCTTTCAAAGATGTGAAAATATATATTATAATCTCAATAGTAAAAGTACAAATAAACATTGAAATGACTATAAAAGTATTTTTCAACTATCACATTGGTAAAAATTCCAAAGTTTGATAATACCTTGCAATACATGAAGAATGTATTGCTGAAAATATGTAAAATGATACAACCTTAGAGGGGGAGATTTGCTCATCATGTATGAAAATATTTTCTTTAGGTCAGTATGCATAAGTATCGCCACATTGAATACAAATCCCTGAGTCCCACCTCTGGAAATTTGAATTCAGTAAGAATGAAGTGGATGTAACAAATTTTACTTCTAACAACATCTCAGATGTTACTAATGTTGCCTCTTTGCTAACTACACTTTAAATAATAATGTGTAAGGCTCGATTTCAGTTATATGTATTTATACGATAGATATGTCCTTGTTAATGATGTTTGTATCAGTGAAAAATTTAAAATGTTGCAGAAATCATACTTTTTAAAAATGTTTCTTATTTAAATAGAAAATAAATTATCAATCACATATTGTGAAAAAAATAAAAAATTATTAGACGGTGTTTTGAAAAATTTTCTCATACTGACCTCCACCAACTCTTCAGCTCATAATTCTTCCACCACCCCATACACCTCAGCAAAGCAAGTAATCATTGTAACTAACTTCTTCTACTTCTTTTATACACTTCTTTTTAAATTAAAGAAAATATAAGTATGCTTTCTTTTATCTTCCTTTATGGATATTATAGAGAGTGGTTACCTAGTTTATTTTAAACCTTATGATGTGTTTATATTTCCTATTTAAAACCTGTACTTTTTAAAGTAGTGATTATTGTAACTTTTATAATTATTCCCTGACACTTCAAAATGTACCACATATTTGTCAAAGTCAGCATGCTTTTTCCTTAGTTGTCAGATATTATTTTGAATATTTGGTATAATCTACTACTTAAAAAATAAAACCTTGAAATTTATCACTCAGATTTGGTTTCTAGTAGGATTCTAGATTGTACTAATCAATGAGAGGTATTCACAAAATGTCTAGAAAATGGAAGAAGCCATTATTCTCCCAAGCACCTAAGGCAAGAACATTGGTTTCAGCAAATGGCAAATGAGAGATTGAACCCAGAACCCTAAAGTTTCTACTAGGACTGTTTTAGAATAACAGGCACCTGAGACAAGTGGAAGCCTCAATGCAAACATTGCTGTACCATTCCCTAAAAAATTCCTAAGCTTCTCTAGTCTTCTAAGGAGTATTAATTAAGCTATCATTTTCCTATATCAATCCACTTACTCTAAGTAACTAAGTAACTCACTCCAAGTGACTTCTGTTTCTTGACTAAATCCTGAATAATGCCTGTAGATACTTAGTTCCCATCTGTCTTTGTTCTACAAAATTAGAAAAAAAGTTTAAATTTTTTATGCCAATGTTTTCCATCATTTGTTTCCCTGTGTTATATCATTCCACTTATATAGCATAGTGTGTGTTTGTGGAAAGGGGGTTAAATATAGAATGAATTTCTCATTGTCAAAAATCATTCAAGAATATTTCAGAAAAGCTAAAGAATTTTTTCCCCTAATATCTCACTTGCAGGATAGAGGTGCTAGCATTTTGCACTAGTTATTGTCAAGTTTTGCACTTGTCACATTATTCGAATCAGACAATAAGAATTACTAATGGATTTCATGAAAGAATGAAACTTTTAAGAAAGGTTATTTTTTAACCAGTTCTTTTTATTCTAGTAAATAACACAATAGCCTTATCACATGTATAGCAGTAAGCTTTTCTAGGAAATTGAGATAAACACAGTAACGCCTAGAGAAATGACAAATTATTATCTTGAAATAAAAGACTATAAATTACATTTTTAATGCATTTATGCTATACCCAAGCCTTTCTAGATGTGTGAGGTAAACTTGAATTTTTAAAACATTAGATACTTATTTCTAAAACTATTAAGTCGTTATTTGTACCTCACCACTAATATACATTTTATGTCTGGGAGGTCAGTGGAAATGCTGTCCATGGGGACTGAATAGTACTGCAAAACAGACGATATAGCAACCGATACAAGTCAGATATGTGTAAATAACGATTAAAAAATGAATAATGTTAAAAGGGAAATTTTCAAATATATATTCACCTAGTAGTTTAAATCCTAAACTTTCACTGGAGCCCATATTGTTTGAGTTCTTTAGAATATTACAGTCACTATTTTATTAATATTTAAGGACAATATCTTCATCCTTTTTAGAGCATCCTGTTAGTGACAGAGAGTTATCTCCACTTTGCATACACACATCCTCAAAGAACATGATTTTCCCAGATCTATCTCATTTTATGACCTGTTTCCAGAGTTCTACATCTACGTTTTGTTCTCACCCACCTCTTTTCAATGCATCACCTTCCCAGTTTTACATTTTTTCGCCTTTTCCTTATCTAATTCAATTTACGTTTATTATCTCTGGAGAAACTCCAGAGAATTAAAGCACTGCATAGTAAGGCTCCAACTAAAACTGAAATGTAACATATTCATCTTAAAAGTTCTCACCATGAAAATCTTCTTACTCTGGCTGTTTGCCTCTTCTGTGTCTGTCTCTTTCTTGTTACTTGTCTTTTACTGACTTTCTCTTTATTCTCACTCCCCGCAACCCCGCCAAAAACAACAACAACAACAACAACAACAACAACAAAACCTCACAAGGTTCTTCCCTTTTCCTCTCTAATGCATTGTCTTGAACTCTAATTAATTTCATATCTAAAAGAGTTTCAGTTTCTTCCCTAAGCCTCAGATTATTTCTTGGTTTACCCAAACTTTGCAAAATCATTAAGATGGTCTCCTAAACAAAGAAAAAGTTACTTGGGAATGTTTTCATTAAGCATTAAGAGATTCTAATTTCTAGCCTTTTATTTACTCTGTCCTCAAATAAGACAAGGCCTCAACCACTCACTTACCAAAGTACATTTTTAAGCCATGTAGAATTTTTTTTTTTTACCTTGTGAATGTAGAACTAATCTTAAGCAATGTTACTTAGGGTAATCAATTATATTCCAAAGGAATTTAAATCTAAGTTTTCACAAATCTCTTCACCATTTGTCTTGCATTGCAGAGCTCAAAATCCTTATCATGATTGTTATTTTTCCTGAAAGTGCTCTATAAAATACAACGTGTTTCCTATGAAAGCTTACACTTAAGCCACTATCACTTTTCAAAATAAAGTATACCAAGACCCACTCAGTAAGGAAGGAGAAAGGAAGGGGACAGTGCAGAACTTGAAAACTCATTGACTCTGTTTACATACACATATGCAGATCACTTAGGAAGACAGCAGGATTGTGATTACACACAACCTGGGCAATCACTTAAAGGAATGTTAACCAATTCACATTTCATCTGAAAATGACAAGAAAAACAATAAGCCAAAAGTAAAATATATCCATCTAGGACTGCTGATAATTTCTACAAATTGGGACAAATAATTCAGATTTCAGACTTGCAAGGATCACGATTATGAGACTTTTTAAATGACTTTGACATGTTAGACCATATGCTAAACCACAAGTAGAAACAGCTTTTTCCCTTTCTGTTCTTATCTTTATCTCACGTGTAAGATTTCAACATCTTAATATGTCATAAAAATATTCTCTATTGCTATGTCTTCAATGTCACTATGATGCTTCAGTGTATATATGAGATTTTTTAAAGGAATGGTTTTTGCTTGATTTAATTAATTGGTTGATAATTTAGAAAGATGTGGGAAAGATTTCCCCCCCTTAGAGTCATGAAGATATTTGTCACTAAGTTGGCATTTTTTGTTCAAACATTTTAGAGCACATTGAAAATATTTTGAAGAAATAAAAATTGGAAAGAAGTTTAAAAAAAAACAGCAGGCTTAAATGTAAGTAATAGTCCTGGTCGACCTCTTTCAAGCAATTTTAGTGGATTTAATAGGAGATTATTATGAACTGCAATTTGTCTCATTAGTATAAAACATATTTAAAATTTTAAATATAACCATTTTTCTTTGCTGGTATTATTATTGTCACCACATCTTGGAATTTTACTTTTAATTTCATTGTGTTTTTATTTCTACAGCTCTATTTTTTACTTTCTCCCTTCATATCTCCATTTTCTGGTGACTTATTTTGCCTTGTTCTTATATATGTTTCCCTAGGTCTGTAAAATACATTCTGCTTGTTTCTTTTTGAGTTACTTTTGATTTATTGCTTCCCACTTGAGATCACCTTCTTTTCTTCTACTTAAAAGAATAATTATCAACATTTTTCTGTTTCTTCCCAATAGAATATATTTTCAATTTGAACATTTATTAATAAACTTCTGTAATGTACTTTCTGAACTTGATATTGACATTTATTACTTTAGCCTCAAAGGCATGCTATACTATATTTCTGGAACAAAAATATACATTTTTTTGCTTTGTTTTTTGTGAAATATATAATAGCTAAATAGAGTCCTATTCAGTAAAGTTTAAGTAACAAATTATTCACTTTTTTTTTACCATTTCATACGCCTGGGTTCATTCAGACTTTATATAATTCTGACTTCATTAGGATTTGTCAGCAGTAGTTTAAAAAAGGCAATCCATCTATACCTACTTAATGGATATAATTTGAAAAGAGATAGTAACAAATTTGTACTCAAGAATAAAGAATAACTAAGGCATTGTGTCAGTGTTCTTTAAACAAATCTTTGTCTTTTATCCTGGGTCCATGAAGTTCAGAGACATTTCTTCTGAATTTATTCATCATTCAGCTATTCATTCAGCTATTCATTACCAAAATATATTTTTTTCCTATTTGCAAACCCTTCTGGTCTGTTTTCAATGATTCTCAATTTGGTCTCTTTCTTTTTTATTGGTGCTTTCCCCATTAGAGGGTTTTCTACTTCACCCAGTGTAGTACATGCCACCATGTTTCAGTTTAGCTTTTTTCTCCCTATTGAGTTTAATGTCCTATGTGTTTAGAGTACAAATTAATTGCATCTCTTTCGAAATACATTTGTCATGCATTGTTTAACAATAGGGTAAGTTCTGAGAAATGAGAATATGTTCTAAGAAATGTGTTGTTAATGCAACTTCATTAATATGCAAACATCAGGGTGTGCACCTACAAAACCTAAATGACATAGCCAACTATACGCTTAGTCTATCGTTCCTAGGCTATAAATCTGTACAGCGTGTTCCTGTACTGAATACTGTGGGCAATTGTAACACAATGGTAAGTACTTGTATATCTAACCATATCTAAACATAGAAAAGATACAGTAAAAAATTCAGTATAAAAGATAAAAAATGGTACACTTGTATAGGGTACTTACCATTAATGAAACTTGAAGGACTATAAGTTGCTATGAGTGAGTTGATGAGTGAGTGGAGATTAAATGTGAAGGCCTAAGACATTTACCATATTCTACGTAGACTTTATAAACACTTAGGCTACACTAAATTAAAAATATTTTTTCTTCAATAATAAATATGTTTAGCTTACTGCAATGTTTTTACTTTATAACTCTAATTTTTTTAACCTTTGATTCTTTTATAATTACACAGTTTAAAATACAAACACATTGTACAGCTCTAGAAAATGTTTTCTATCCTTACTAAGAAAAGGTCTATAAGCATTTCTATTTTTATTTTATTTTATATTATTTTATTTTATTTATTTTATTTTTACTTTTTAAACTTCTTGTTGTTGTTAAAAATGAGGACAAACACACATTAGCCTAGGGCCCACACAGGGTCAGAATCATCAATAGCATTGTCTTCCACCTCCACATTTTGTGCCACTGGAAGGTTTCTAGGAGCAATAACATGCATGGAGCTGTCATCTCTTATGATAAAAATACATTCTTCTGGAATATTTCCTGAAGAATCTGCTTGAGCCTCTTTATGAAGAGGTATTATTCTTTTCAGAAATGTCCATGGTAGTTTGCTTTTTTTTTTCTTTTGTAAGCAGATAATGCTTCATGAACATTTCTTTCTATTAATGAAAAACTTTGATGTTGATATTATCATTGTGGTGATCAGAGTTCTGGTAACACACAGGCCTCGTTTCTTATCACTGATGAAGAAATGAATTTCCATTCAGTGACAATTATGAGAAATATTATTTATTAAAGGCACATTATGAGGTAGAAGACAGGTCAAGCCTAAAACTGTCTAACCATGTAGAAATGAGGATGTGTGCCCTGGTGGAGGGAGCACGGGTTATAGCTATTTTAGGACCAGGATGGATGTGTACAAAGGTGTTCTTAGGTGATCGGCATGAGAGGTTATTTTGATTGAGACTTGGCTGCCATATAACACTTTGCCTAGTGCATATGTGCTTACCCAGAATTCAGTGTGTTATAATTAGATTCATGAACTTCCAGATATAGTCATGGTATTATAATGATCATATAGTGAGGAGTACATATTTTTAAACTTTTCAAGGAACTTGTTGAACTTGAAAAAGCTTCTGTTGAACTCTTCACTGTGAATTTTCTTGGAGGTTCTTCTTTTTCTCCTACAGTTTCCTTTTCTCTTGCCTCTTCAACTGTGCATTCCTTTTCTATTTCCAACAACTTTTCATTAGTCAATTCCTCAGGAAGAACCTCTAGGAGCTCCTAAATATCATCCTCATCTGCAGTCAGTTTAAAGCTGTTTGCCATCTCAACTTCAGCCTTGTTGATTTTGCAACCATCTCATTCTTGGCAAATTCTTTGAATTCATGAACGAACATCTTGAGTGTGTCTTCTCAGATGCCATGCATACATTTCATAGTGACATTGCCCCAAGCCCAAGCAGGATTCTAGATGCAGCCATAGATATAATCCTTTCTGAATTACATCAGTGTGTTCTCAGTGTCTTTCAATTGCATCAAAAACCTGGGCAAAGGTTCATCTTCAGGTAGTAGTAACTTCTTAATCCATTAATTGGATCAAAGAGGTGATATTTGAATTGAAAAGCACCACTTTGATATTGGGGTAAAGATTGACAACAAAAGGAGGATGTCTAGGAGCATTATTAACAATAAACAAAATCTTGAAAGATATATTATTTCCTAACAACACTTTTTCATTTTACTGGCAATTTGGTGGTATCTTAGAAGAGGAGCTGGGCCATCCATAAATTTTTATTGATTTTATAATATGCTGACTGTGTGTGCTTATTGATGTGCTTGGAAGCCCTGGAGTTCTCACTATGCCAGATCACAAAGGGTTTCAATCTGTAGCCTAAAACATTGTAGCCCAAACCAAGACCGTCATCTTGTCCTTAAAAGCTTTGAAATGTGTCATTGACTTGGCCCTCCTTCTGGATGAAATTCCTTTCAGGCATCCGTTTCCAGAATTGGAAGGTTTTATCCAGATTGAATATTTGTTTTGGCAAGTAATTTTTCCTACACAATCAGCTTATCTAGAGTTTCCAAAAATTCTTCAGCTGCTTTCACATCAGCACTCTCAGACTCATCACTCACTTTCATATTATGTAATGAAGAACAATTCTTGAATTGTTTAAACCACCCAGAACTAGCAACAAATTCAACAATGTATTTGGGTCCAGACTTTTCTTTCAACACTGAAAACAAACATTTTGCTTTGGCCATGACTATCATGGTGCTGAGAGGGATACACTTCTGTGTCTTGTCTTCAGTACAGATCATAAGAAGTTTCTTTATTTCTGATAAAAGCTAGAGTTAGGAAAACATTTTGTATCACAGTCTAATTAGATGACCCTCTTTATAACAATGACTGCCCACAGATAGTATATAAACATTTATCCTTCCAGGAAGCTTCTGTAAGTAAGTAAGCAAGGGTAGCCTCAATTTGAAAAGATCACCACAGTCTTTTAAGGGTATGTGATCCATTAGTGGGTTTTCATTTTAAACACTTGCAATTCTCTTACAATTAGTTCTAAAGTGCAACTCCTATATTTAACTTAATGCTGAGTTTCCACACAGTAAGTATAGTCTGGAGTGTAAATTGTATCCTTAGAAAGAAAGTAATATTTATAATTGTTGAGGCCTCCTGAATAGGACATCTGTCTGTGGTACAGGTTGACAGTGTTTCCAATGAACCAGTGCATTTTTCTTTATGCAAAACCTTCAGGTATTCTTCTGAAAAATATAAACAACGTTAATATTCCCAGTGCCCCCATCTCTCTCAGTTGTTTGAGTTACTATTTTTCCTTTAGCACTAAAAGTCAGAGTTTTCCATTCTGGTAGCTAAAAATATACTTCTTTCCCAAACATACCCTATTTGCACAGTATTTTTTCCATTTAGAAGCATTAAAAGTTTATAGGAGAATGGCATTTATATAAAAATTAGAGAAAAATATGCTCCTTATCTTGGTCTCTGTGAACCTGTGAGCCACTTTTGGATAACTCACCAAGTACTATATTCTACCAAGTAGTTATTATCCTTCTCATCTACATCCATGTCATTCCAACAAGGGGACCAAGTAGCTGCAAACCAGAATTAGTTTTGAATGCAGGATTCTTTTGGGTCAGACTGTCAC
>CM053509.1:77745468-77784015 GCA_028627145.1 Eidolon dupreanum
TAAAATACTTTGAGTTCTTAGATTTTATATTAATTATTTAACAATATCACAGCTCGTAATCAAGTTTGCCTTTGTGCAATGAGGTGACATCATTATTCAGAAAACAAAAATGTTTAATTCCAGATGTTATAATACGAACAGGGTACCATCAAACATGTCAAGTATTTCTCTTTTTTATCAAAGGATAAGTGAATGAAAAGGAAATTGCATAAAGTACTTCTAATTTCATATTAGAATAATATAGCAATAGAACTAGAACTGTAGGAAAATACCTTGGATTATGTAGTCTACTCTTAGGATAATAAAATGAATAAGAAAATAAATTCTGAAATGTGCAAAAGTGATCTCTCCAAAAACAAACACCAAGAATTCCCACACTACTCCTGTTACACTTGTATAATCTACAAATTCTTTGATAAAATGTAATTTTTTCCATAGGCATAGTATATTTAAATGTAGTTAATGTTTTATAAATTTTGAGAAATATTAGAGAATTTTAATGCATGAGATTTTGAAATGCTCAAAATTTTTTGTTTACTTTTATTTACTGTTATTTTTTATTTACTTTTTTATTTATAAATTTCTAGTATTCCTTAATTTCTTTTTATTGGTAAAAAAAAATCCTTTTGTTACTGTTGTAGTACTTGGAATTCCAGGTAACACACACACACACACACACACACACACACACACACATCTTTAGGTCCTTTGCACTGCCGAAGAAATGAATTTTAACTCTGAATATGAGAAATATTTGTTTATTAAAAGCACATTATGAAGTAGAAGACTGGTCAAGCCTAAAACTGGCTAACCACATGAAAACAAGTTTACATACTCCTGGGGCTGGATATGAGTTACAGCCAGGGAAGATAGGAATGGGGAGTTGTAACCCCAGAGGAGAGAGAGGTCTGCATTGTATTTGGGGCTGTGATGAGTGGTTACAAAGGAGTTCTTAGGAGATTGGCAAGGGAGGTCACTTTGATTGACACTTGGCTGCTATATAACTCTTTGCATGTGCTTACCCAGACTTCAGTCTGTTATAATTAGATTCATGAATTTTCAGGCATAAATATTATAATTAACCTTAAATTGTAGGCAAATTAGGGTAGTACCTTCTGTGCAGGTGTTCATGGCTGGATTAAACCTGCTAAGACTATGACTATCCTATCCTTTGCCTCTGAGGTTGCAGGAGGGATTCTCTAACCACCAATAAGATGTTCTTTGGGCAGTCCCTGGATCTGGGTCCCCATTCCTTTGTTGCACCCACCGCCCCGCCCCCCACCGTACTCACGTCTGACTAGCTAACTAACACTTTGAGATCTCATCTTACTGATTTTTTTTTAACTTTCTTTTTTTGATTGAAATATAATTTACATAAAATAAAATTAATTAATTATTTTGTTGGATGGTTTTATGAGATATAACAAACGCATGTAGTCTCATAGCCACAATTGAGAAGATCAGTTCTACTATACAAAAAATTTATTTGTGTCCTTTTGCAGCTATTTCTTCTTTCTAGATTCTCATAACTAATCTGCTTTCTGCCACAATAGTTTTGCTTCTCCAAAATGTCATGTAAATTGAATAATTCACTTTGTAGACTTCTGAATCTGGCATCTTTCATTTAGTAAATGCACTTGAGACTCAAACATATTGTTGCATAGTTTGTTTCTTTTTATCGCTGAGTATTATTCCATTATGAGGATATATTAAAGTTGAAAAAATGGAGTTTTATTTACTTTTTACTGTTTTTGGTGATTATAAATAAATATTTTCATGCAGGTTTTTACACAAATGTAAATTTTCATCTCTGTTGAGTAAAGACTTAGGAGTAAAATTCCTAGATCATATATTAAATTTTTTTTTAATAAGAAAGCGCCATACCATTTTCCAGAATGACTGACCATCAGTAGTGTTTGAGAATTCAAGTAGTCCCATATCCTTACTAGATTTAGCATTTTTGACATTCTAATATTTGTGTATTGTACCTTTTTTTGGTTTTAATTTTATTTCCTTAAAGACTAATCATATTGAGCATTTTTCATGAACTAAGTTTTCACGTGCATCTTTTCTTTGATACAATATTTATTCAGATCTTTGCCCTCATTTTTATTAGATGATTTATTTTCTTATTATCAAATATACATGTTCTTTTTATATTCTAGAATCAAATCCTCTATCAGATACATGATTTGCAAATAATTTCTCTCAGACTGTGCCCTGTCATTTTATTTTTTAGCAGTATCTTTTGGAGAGCAATTTTAAATTTTTTGAAGTCCAACTTACCAATTATTTTTTATGGATCATGCTGTTGGTATTATATCTTAAAATATTTCCCTATTTCAAGTTCATAGATTTTTCTCCTGTATTTCTTTCTAGTGTTTTATAATCTTAGCTTTTTTATTTATGTCTCTGGTTTATTTTTAATTAATTTCACATAAATGCTTGATATGGGTAGAGGTTCACGTTAAAAAAATTACCTATAGTTATCCAATTGTATACTTTCTCAATTGGCTTTGTACCTATGTTAAAAATCAATTGACTATATGTATATGAATCTATTTCTGCCTTCTCCATTCTGTTCCATTTATCTATTTGTTTATAACTTCACCAACACCAAAACAACTCTTTCTCAACTCATTGTTATGGTAGACTTATCATTAGGGTAAATGAATCATTTTTTTGTGAAAGTTTTGGGTGTACAGTGGGTTACAATTAATAATTACATGTGACACAGTGAAAAATAAAATTGCCTCAAGCAAACCCAGGTAGTTTTAACCATAGGTCAAGGTCACTACGTGGAAGGTTCAAGGTTCTGTCATTTGTCTCTCTTGTGGTGTTTTAAGAAATCATAGTCCAAATACAGAAGTGTGACATTTCATCCTAATCTGAAGTTGGAAAGATGAATTGGCACAGGTAAAATTTGGCTTGTGGGGTGTGAGAGCCATTCCAGGCAATATGAGGTTAGTATGGCACCAGTAAAGGCCATGGCAACACCGTCTGAGAAGTGAGCAGTGCCAGTGAAAAAAATAAAGTGATCAAGAGAATCTTAAAAAGTACACAAGTTTTGTGCCTAATATATCTGGTATCCAAAGTGTTGTAAGGCATAATAATCTATGCAATTACAACTCAAATAGCTAACATTTATTAAATTATAGATTATTATAAGCCAGATGCTATTGTAAATATTGTACATGCATTTACTGACTTAATTCTCAAATAAAATGTAAAGTGGAGACTATTTTAATTGACATTTTATAGACATAAAAAAAAAACACACATAGAATTTAAAACCAGATACTAGGGATCAAGAGCCGTTAGTTTTAATCATGATATTATTGATCTGTCACTACACTCTACCATATGTAAAAGACCTTTATTAAAAATATTACATAAATATTAATACTTATGGTTAGCATAACAATTGTTGTCAACCCTGAGATCCTTGGATTTTTTTTTAAAAGTTTTTTCTCTATATATTTTTTCTACTAACAAATCCCCAAACTTTTTCTTTTTAATTTATATTTCTCAAAAATCTACATCATTTATACGTTCTTCTATTATTGTGAGGCTTAGGTCTTAAAAAAATTTATAATTTTATATTTTAGTGGTATGCTTATTAATGTACCATTAACATTTTAATCCTCAATTAATTGCTATTGCGTTGTCATTTTTATTACAACTTTTTGTGACTATAAATAAAAATAAGCCAATTTTAATAGAATAAGAATAAAATATAAAAGTAATTTGCAAAGAATTGGCTTAATAATGTTTGTTATTAAGAAACTACACTATAACAAAACAATAGAAATGTATTTTAAAATTTAATAAAAACTCTTAAAATTTATTCATCATTTTATCTAATTTTTTCTTTCCCATTTTATTAGCTATTATGTAGTTATAATCTTATGTTAATGTTTTTATTAAAGTAAAAAACAAAGTACTATACAGTATATGTTTTAATTTAAATTTTAACTGAAAAATATACAAGATTTATAAAAATGCCTCAGACTGAAAAACAATAAATGAAACTATCGATCTTAATATTAATTATAAACTATATTTGTACAGTAATAAGCTTTGCTTAATTTTCTCATTAGGATTTGAAAATAATGGAAGTATCTGGTATAAAATATGCTACAATGTTATAAAAGAAACTTGAATTATTATAGGCAATTTCACACTTCTTTTCATTATTTTGCAATTTAAGAATGTTTTACAGATTTGTTATAATAGATTTTTTTTTTCACTTCTCTGAGATTTTTGTCCTTGATGAAATTTAAAAGCAGTACATGTATTGTGCTTCACTATAAAAGTAAAACTAGGTGAGAAGATATTTTCAGTTGCTTTTTGGCAATGTCTTAGTCTCTTTTTCTACTCTAGAGCAAAAAGTTTTTTTGGGGGGTGGGGTGATTTGTTTATTATGAATATTATAGTTTTTAAAATTCAGAGAAGAATATTATATTAACAATGCACTCCTGATATTTTTCACTAAGATGATAAAATTTCAAAGCCTTTAACAAAATATAATCCCAACAAAGCAAAAGAAAGAGAAACAAACAAGCAACAAGATAGAGGAGTAGATATGAATGAGACTGAAGTTTTTCTTATAAGATTGTAAGATGTACACCAACTCTGACATTCTAAGGTAAATGGACAGACAGGAAAAAATATTTCTCAGAGAACTTTGGATCTGGTCCACTTGGGAATGTCTAGCTTGAAACTTTTTCAACTCAATTGGTTATATCTGCGACATTGGGCATTATAGGTAGATGTTTTAGATATTTTTCCAGCCTTATTATGTTCTACTAAGTATGAATTCTGTCCTTTCCATCTATTTCATTGGGTCATTGCATTAAATTTTAGCTTGCATTAAACCTGAGACATTTAATTTGACAGATATTTCTTATTTAATAGATCTAGAGGAAAAAATTAACATTTATCATAGCCTTACCAAGCAATACACACACACACACACACACACACACACACACACACATGTATATATATATATATATATGCATCTCTCTATATCTATATCTATATCTATATATATTTTATAGCAACCCAGGAGGCAAACAAGCAGAATTTTCATCTCCATTTTAAATATAGAGAAAGTCAAAATGTGGAAATGTAAAATAACAGGCCTAAGGTTACATAGCTAATGGGAATTAAAAGTAGAATTCAAACCCAGGTAATATGCCCTCGACATATTCTTTAATCTCAGAATATAGAAGAATAATATTGTTTTACTTTTCATTAAGCAGATACAACATATATTTTATTCTTATTATATATTTTCCTTAATATAAGTAAATTTTTAATTTTTAAAATTTTCTCATATAACAGTCTAATTGCAGGATGGTCATATCAACAGTAAAAAAAATTTTGGTCATTGAAATACTGTGAAAAGAATTTTTAAAATTAATTATTATTGTTGAAAATAATGTGAAACTATTTAGAAAATGTTTATACTACTTAAATTTATTCTAAAATATGTTTAAACTTTCTTATTTGTGAGATATGTGAATATATGAATAAAACTATTCATAAACTCAATGCTTTCTAAAATTGACTGGCAGGGCTAAAGAGTGCCAACATAATGAATAAATTGTGGGAAATCCAAACAACCAAAAGTTTAAAAGCAGAGTGCTAGATGGTTATATCAACCCATTTTGCCAATAATTATTGGATTTTTAAAGTTAATTACAGAATTTACTAAAACCACTACTGTGTAAAAATTTAAACTTATAAAATTAGTAATCTTTTATCAGTTCACTCTTTCCATCTGCCTCCTGTATTACTTACATTTTTTCAATTTTTATTAAGTCAAAGAATAAATACCCCATGCCACATTCGTTTATGTAATAATATCTTTCATAAGTCTCACGTTGGGCTATGTAAATGTCCACAGTTATTAAGCAGAATTTTTTAAGAATGTATATTTTCATAGAAAGTGATAGGCAGCACTTGGGTAACAGTGCCTCTGAGTAACAAGGAACAAGGCTGGTATTTGCAGTTTAGTGCCAGGGCCAGGTGTGAGGGTTGGTTCAGGTGCATAAGGGACACCATTCAATTATCTTATCCGTGAACTGCAAGAAAAGGAGGGCAGCAGATTGTGCATTGGGCTGTGGTTCAAATAGTACCTGGTAATCCGCCTTTGCTATAAAAGAAAAAAAGAGGAAAATGGTGAGGCTCCTTATCAGTATCTGAATTAAAGACTTTGGTGTCCTGAGGAACGATGGAGAATAGTATAATAAAGGGTAGCAGAGACATCAAGTTGGAAGAAAGAGGGATTTTTCACATTAGAGGGGCCAGGGAGGGAAAAATGATGTTCCTGTAGATTCTGGGCTAAAGTTGGCAAGATTTAGTACAATATGGCTAAAATTAAAAAACCCTTCTCCAGAAAAGAATATTAATATTTTTGACAATTTTTGAGGGGCTCAGACATTGGATGAAAAGACTAATCATGGGATAGATTATTGTTTCATTTTGTTTTGTTTTGTTTTATCTTTTCCCAAAGCAGTTTTTATAAATGACAAGTATTGGTTAATGTTGCAATGGAAGCCATAAAAATTCAAATCTTTAGAAATTCTTAGAAAACTTAGAGTGCTTTGGAATATGCCAGGCCACAGAATTAGGAATTTGATACTATTTTTTCTAGGTTTCATAAAATATAGAGGCTGTAAAACCATTAGGAATATATGCAAATAGTCTCCATTATATACTAATTTATATTTGTATAAAAATAAATTGTTTTTTTCCAAATTATCTTTTAAAAAAGAACGTAAATGTAATTTAATTAGTCTTATTTAATCTTTAATATTTAATTTTCTTTCAAATTTGCAAATGGTGTATATTTATAAAATAAATGATTTGGCTGCCAGCTTGGATCCATTTATTAGTGCTGATCCCTTATATCACAGTATTATATTTATAACACTATGAAGTCAAGGGCTTTTCAACACAATTTTTTTTTTCTCTTCATCCTCTGTCTGCTAAAATAATAGATTATGAGTGAACTAAGGAGAAACAAACTACTCTCTAATGAAAATATTTGGTTTATTCCATATCTCACAGAGAACTTTTAAAAATTATTATTTATTAAAGTATAGTTGACATACAATATTATATTCATTTCATGTGTGCAACATAATGATTTGACATCATTATACCTTACAATGTGATCACCACAATCTATCCAGTAACCATCTGTCATCATATACATTTCTTATAATATTGACTATTTTCCCTATTCTGTATAGTATATTCCCATGACTTATTTATTTTATAACTGGAAGTTTGCACTTCTTATCCCCATTCACCTTTTCCATCCATCCTCCACTCCTCTTCCCCTCTGGCAACCATCAGTTTGTTCTCTGTAACAGTGAAACTTTTATGAATAGAGAAAAAATATATTTAATTCTCTTGGTTAGTTCACAATTTAGTTGTTAGGATATATGTATTATTGGTCAAGGAAGAAGATAAGGTTGGAGATATCTAGTAGATAAAAGACTGACATTTCTAAAAGATATGAAGTCCTTTTTCACAAGAAGTTTTTAGAAGTGACATTCATTCTTTATAAACAAATCTTATGCTTGACCTAGAATAATAAAGGAAAAACCACAGGACTTGCAACCCTACTTTCCAAACTTGAAAAGAGAAAGTATGCTTCGAGCTCTATCACTTAGAATATTAATGAGTGATTAACCTCAGTCAAAGTGAGTTAGTTATTGCAACCCACTTTTCATACTCCAGTAGGTGTGTTATATATATAAATAGGAGGTGAGAAAAGCTTTATGTTAATTATAACATTTAGCTTCTTAGCCTAAATTAAAATAAATAAATAATGTGTCACTACTAAGTGAATTTATCTTTTACCTAAAAGGGTGAATACAGTCTTGATAAATACAAATTTACCTGATGGAATTTATTTTCTGTTTTGTGTACAGACACTCAATAAAGATACAATCTTTGATTTTGGTGGAAAATCAACGAGCTCAGTTATCTTGCGCATATCACTTTTTCATTTCTACATTTACTTTTATCAGTGAGCCAAGGAGGAGATGAAAGTCATTAGCTATGTACTAAGAAGATTAAAGTTGTCCATTAGCATTTTAATCAATCAATTTGGACATTTAAATCAGGTTTATCAACTTAACGTTTTATGTATTGTGGTGCTCACAGTATAATCATTTGGAAAGTAAAACCAACTCAATTTTAAGAAATGATTTTGATGCCAGAGAGCTTGATGAGAAGGGAGGTCTAAATGAAGACATGACCTGGAGCTCTGGTGACCAGGTTCTTTCATGGAGCAAGAAAGCACAAGGTTTATTAAAGCAAAAGTGCGCACTTATGAGGGAAGTGAGGGCAAACTCAGTGAGTTGCATTAAGGATGTCTGCATTATAAACTTTTGTTGTTTGTGGGGACAGGGACCAGAAATGTGATACTGAGGTAGTCTAGTTGTCTCTTTCTAATAGACGGGGAGCTCGATTTCCTGTTTTTTTTTGATGACATTATAATAATATTATAATTAGCCAAAGGTCAGATCTCGGTAAAAATGACTTTTAAAATGGAAAGGACCAGTTTTGGCTTATCTCCACTTGCAGGGCCTAAACAGGGAGAGGATTTAAAAAAAGGAAAAATTCTGGAGCTATATCCTGGAAGGGCGGGGATGTCCTTAGACTACTTATCCTGCCTCAATTTAAAATCACTATGAACATTTGAGTAATTCAATTAATTTCTAAAAGTTGTCTTAGAAGTTGTAAAAGCATTATCATAGTAGTACAGGTTAAATGTTTTTTTTTTTTCTTGGTATTTATAAAAATAATTTTTTATTTCTCATGGATTCCACTCCTTGTACATTATTGTATTGTTTGGGAAGAAACCACACACCACTCCCACGAACATTATCTAAAAGACAAATTAATATGCAGAATAATAATTATTGTTTTAAATTTATTATTGACAAATTACAGATGTGAAAAAAGGGCTTTAGTTATTTTAGGAATTGCATTTTTTCTCTGAGTACCTATATAATATGTAAAAATTGCTACTGAATTCAATTTTAGCTATTAGATATCTGGAGAGGCATATTTTTAAAATGACACAACACTTCTCTAATTCTCTTTTCTTCTTAAAAATTCTCATTCTTTGAAGCAATACTGGAAAGAAAAGAATTCTTAGATACATAAGAGAGAAAAAAATCTGTAGGATTCAGTCTTTGCCAGTTTCTTCTTCCAGGCCAGTGGTTTCTAACCTATTTTAAAAACATGTATTCAAACATCAACCTCAAAATTCTAGTATATATTACCTACACAGCAGGAAACCTACTTGCCCCATATGGGGCTGTGAATATGAAGCCACAGTAGTGGCCTCCAGAGTTAATGCAGAACGATGTACTCCAAAGGAAAGAAAATATTAGAACTCTTCTGTATAGTTCTTTTTAAAATATTCCTTGAAGATGTTCACTTTTTATAATTTATAATGTGTGTATTAAATTATATTTATATATACATGTAAAATTTCTTCAAAATTGGGGTGTTCATGTGAAAATAACTCCAAAAACAGTTAACATTAAAACTACTGGAAAACATGGGGATACATTTGTTATATAATTTTTTTGTTTAGTTAGATTTTGTAAATTAACTAAAAAAATGCATGCATTACTTTTCAAGTGTCTTACAAGTGCTCTGTCAATGTCATGCATGAATCAGTAGAAATGGCTGTGAAAGGCATTCAGATTCAGGTATACTCTATTGTTCACTGTCACTATATATTAATTTTCATAATAAATTTGTGAAAATTAAGATATGTTTGAACTTAAATTACAGCTGTTTTGAAAAAATATACACTTATAGATATGTTCATAAGCAGAACACACTCACTCATAATCAAAAGCAATTTTTATTGACACCTGAAGACCACATAATCTATTTAGCATGTATAAAACCTATAGAAAAAAATGAATTAGGACAGGTATATTGATATTGATATAAAAATATAAGAGTAAATAAATATTGAAATATATTTTAAATATTATCTTCATATTTTATAATAATCTAATATACTAAGCATTTAGTTACTGTTTAAAATAGTTTATTAATCAGAAATTTAATGATTTTCAGCTTTATGAATTTTGTTATATAAATCTTCAATTTTAATATTTATAAAAATTTAAACTGAAAAATTGTCATTGCAAATATTAATATTTATTTATGCTCAATTGTTGTTTTGCCTTAATATATGTTTTATTTTTAAAATGTAGGTTAACTTACATGACATTGCTTCACAAGTACCCCAGAGATTTTAATATACATCATTCCCAATATAATAATTATAAGTCCAAAAAATACTTTGTAATACAACAAATGACATATTCTATCATTTCCTCATCTTTCAATGTCTTGAATTATCCTAAAATGTTAGTTTACTAACATTTGACTGCATGCTCCCCATTCAGAAATAGTATCTCTTTCTCTCTCCATCTCTTTCTTCCTTTGCTAAAAATAAATAAATAAATAGAAATAAAGTTTCTATCTAATATAGCATTTGAAATATGGTAGGCACATAATAAATGTGAGTCTTGCAGTGGCTTAAACAATGTGAAAATGCAATTAACAGAGCTGCTATAAATAGGAAACATTACATTGTTCTTACAGGGTTCAAATCTTATTTATATTAACGTGTTAAACATTTTCTTAATCTATTGTGATTCTTCTCAAACTCAGTATCACTTGTAAGGTATATAAATGTCAGGTCACTATACTGTACAACTGAAACTAATATAATATTGTATATGAACTATACTATAATAAAATAACAATTTTAAGAATTTTTAAAAAAAGAAAAAGAAAGTTTTGTATTCATTTTATGTTTCCACAAACAGTAAGGTCACTCAATTTTTGGTGCACAGGTTGGCCACTTTTATTTAACTAAGCATTTGTTTACTTGGGTAGGTAAAAAGAAAAATAAAATTTGGAGAAAAAAAGACTTTTGAATAACAAAATTTTCATTCAAACTTTTATTATAAATAAAATATTCAGATAATTTAAGTCACATCATTTCTGTCTCTAAGCACTCAGGTACGGAACTCTTACAAGTTACTCAAATTGCAACTTTCAGATGGGCTAGTTATCTCTATGAAGCATGTGATAAAACAGAAGTATTCTCTTGTTAACTATCACAGTACTGAATGTTTCTGTGTGTCAATAACCTGGTTAACAGTGATGCAATTGAAATTCTATTTTTCTCCCTTATTATATTTCTGCAGTTAAAAATAAATTTATCCTTAACTTCAAAATGTATTTCTTTGGAGTATGTATGATTTTAAATAATCTCAGAATGGCAGAATTGGCCATGAGTGCCATTTTCATATCTTAAATGAGTTTGAAAGAAGAAAATTTGTTTAAAATTTTTATATCAATCTCTAATTAACCTAGCCTTTCCCCTTTAAAATAATTTTAGTTATGAAAGTTTTATAGAACTAGAATTAATTTTGGATAGCTATTTAGGCTTGAATGGCTTTTTTACTGTGGATTTAACATTCAGAATCCTATAAGGAAATGGTAATTGCCAATATTTCATACAACTTTTTTTATTACACTTTTTCCCCAATATTGCTTAGTTTTCTAAATGCTTCTAGGACTCATATACTTGTTGATTTGAATTCGCATGAAGAGAAACATAAGTCACTATAAATGAAAATCCCTTTGCACTCTAAACTGAATAAAATATATATGATATCGACATGGATTTGAGATTTAGAAAGCTCACTTAGCATAAATTTTCTACATGTGAGAAAAAATAATTTGAAAAACTGTTCTAAATAATTTTCATATGTTTTAGATTTACCTGTAGCAAATAGTCTTATGTTTAAGAATAATCTTAGAGAACATTTAGCCCAATATATCTGGACTACAAGAAGCCCCTCCAAAATCCAAGTGACTCACCTGTCTAGGATTACATAAGATTAAAGCTAGAAAAACATTTTTCAATATTCATTATGGTCCATTGTGTTTCTGGTTAAAGTCCAATATCTTTAAACAATTTTAAAATAAGAACTTCTAATTGTAGGTGAAACAGGTGTAGCTGAAAAGATTCAACTCACTGACGTATAGTCATATATTAAGAAAACTTAGATATAAAGCAAAAAGATGACTGTGTATCATTTAAATACCATAGAGCTGTCTAACATAGAAACCAGCAAATGATAGCTTGCTGGCCAAAGCTGACCGACCATATGTTTCCACATGACCCACAGTCTAAGATTATTTTACATATTTTTAAATGATGGGAAAAAATCCGAAGAATATGTTGTGACAGCTAAAAATTACATGAAATTCAAATATCAGTGTCCATGATAAAATTGTACTGAAACATAGCTATGCTCCTTTGTTTCGGAATTGTCTACATCTACTTTTGCACTACAATGAACAGAATTGAGTAGCTGCATCCGAGGACCATATGTACCACACAGCCTAAAATATTTATTATCTAGCCTTTCATACACACACACACACACACACACACACACACACACACAAATGGATGATCCCTAACCTAACAAACCTACAAAGTATCATTTAATTTACTATTGACTATTGATTAGAGGCCGGTCTCTTGAAGTCAAGAATAAGATGTAAACTTTTTGATCAGGAGATATGTAAATAATTTTTAAGTAGAGGAGGTAACCTCAAAGATTATGGTTTTATTGCCCGATAGGACATTAACCAATTTATTTTTCACCTTAGCAAACTTTTCTCGAATGACTATGAAATCAGCTTATATTCTAAGAAGTTTTACATCTTGAAAATTCTCTCTTTAATGAGTTAAACAAAACTTTGACTAATGCTCAGTCTGTATTTGTATAAGTTTTTAACTTTTTGAAAGTGGTAATTTAACACATGAGCTTACTTTGTTTTTCCAATAAATTTAACAGATATACTCTATTAAGACAACTTTCCTTCTGAATAATGAGTTCCCTGAATAGGAAGTTATTATTTCAGCCAATATTTATTAGTAAACCTTAAACCTATCTATTTTAACATTTCAGTTTTATTTGGCTCAGGTGCTACCCTCACTTACTAAGAATGGCATCAGCTCAGTGTCTTAGTGAAGTAAAATTTTGCAATAATTTTTACCATACTCTTCCTATCTTACTTTGGTATCTTATATTTATGGCATTAAGTAATGCAAAAGGGAAAAGTAAAGAGTTAAATGCGGCTCCATGTTTCCCATATGAGTTGGTAGTGCTAGTTTTTTAGAGGTTGGAATATGAAGAACAACTAGTAAGTAGTGGCAAGGGTGTTGTCCTCATTCCATTTTATCAACAGTAGAATGTGTGGCTGATGTACACTTAATTTTACATCTATTTTCAATAGTTATCAGCAGACCTCACTCAGGTCTTCTAATTTGCTTTTCTCCTGTCTCCCCCTATACCTTACTGTTGTCCTTTGGAAGTCCGTAGCACAGAATTTCTGGTACATTTGAGGCCCATCAGCAGGTGATATATCTAATACACTCATCTCTCATATTTCTTTGGAACCAGAGCATGAGCAAATAAATATTTTCAGACTAATATCTATATATCGGTTCTCCCTGAAACACTTTCTACTAGATAGAAAGTCTCATGGCTAAAGAATCAATAATCTAAGGTACAAAATACACCTTCTTTTCTTGAAAATATCCACACCAAAATTCTTTTGCTTTTCCCAATTCAAAAAGAACAAGTCTAATGCCTCTGTCTGTCCTCCAAAAGGGGAACTGGGGAAATGATAATATCTTATGGCAAATACTAAAATACTACTGCTAGTAGAAAACCTTTCTGTGTTTGCCTTCCCACTCATTATCCACACCCTCTACTTTTGCCAGTCTTTATTCCACAAGATTTTTAAACAGTCTAGAATTGTTAGTACCTGGTTTTGTGGAATTGGGTACACAAAACCCAATTCTCACTTTGAATTTAGGCTCACTTTGAATTTAGCCTTAATTGTTAATGACGTTTTCAATATTGCATACTATCCATCCTTAAAATCTCAACCACTACTTTCCCTCATCCTCTTACCTATTTATGAATAAATATATATTTTTTTAATCTGGGGTCAGAGAGAACTGGGGGGATAACTGAAATGGCAGGAAGTCAATATTTCTCAAAAATAGTAGAATATATTAAGGATTTGTAACAAAATATGATGAAAGATATGTCTCTGATGATTTTGTTTCACATTTTAGCATGAGGAACTGGTGGGAAAAGCTTTTATTTTCATATAGGTAAACCATATGAAATAAATTTAAAATTCACAAGTAGTTTTAAGTCTTCTATATTTAACTTAGTTGAAACAAAAGCTACCTACTTAGAAGAAGCTCTGTATACTTAGATGGTGAGCTCTCTCTTTCACTGAGATACACAGAAATGCAACTGGCCAAGATGCTCTTAAGCCTTAGGGAACCTAAATGAGTTGAATTTACATAATGCCAAACCCACTCAAATATGTCAAAGGTGGATAGCTCCTAGTGTTCCAGAGAAATGATTACGGATCTATGTCATCTCAACATGCTTGATACTATGTTGTAATTTTGTTTCAAATTAAGGAATAGAAATAGTACCTCACCTTGTAAAACTTTATTGTGTAATATTATGATTGTAAATATATATTTTTGTAGCTAAAAATAATCATTAAATATATATGCTTAAAAGTTTCTAATACGCCTATTTAATCTTCAGCAAATGCTATCTAATATTTTCAGGTAAAGTTTAAATTAAAAAAATTACATAAATTGAATTTATGTATTCCAAATCTACTCAACAAATACAGAATACCTAATACGTGCTAAAAACAGTTCAATATTTTAATATTTTATTTTAAGCATACAGTACATGAGGCACAATCTTAAGTATTCTTTTTGAACAGAACAGTAGTGCTTAATTTGGAAAGTCCAGTCACTATGACATTTTTAGAAAGATTTTATCAAATTATTATTTGTTGAAAAACTATATGTATATATATTATAGGGATATTATGGAGATATATATATATATACATATATATATATATCTTCATGGGGATATTATGCATTTTTATTAAAAATATTACTCTTTTTAGTTCACATTTCCTTCTAAAGCATCCATCAAATATAATAATTAATTTAGAATATGAGGCAATTAAGAGTTATATTAAAAGGTCTGATTGAATTAAATGATGTGCTAAGTAAAGCTCATTCCACTTTCTAACAGTAAACAGCATCTATTTATTTATGGTTTTCTCTCTTGAATCTGTTGCGTAAAATTAAATTGTAGACAAATGCAATATATACAATAAGCTTCCAAAGCACAATGCACTTATGCTTTTCCAGTAACTTTACAATTTGTGTTGACAACGATAAAGGATCTATTACCTTTAATTGATCTTGTACACACAAATTGCCATTTAGAAAGCTTTTACCCTCAGTACTTGAAGAATTCTTAATTTAGCTTAATGAAATGCAACTGAATAACATAATTCAAGTGAGCAAATTTCTTATGCATTATGTAGTAAAGTGGTAAAAGAAGATTTTACTCTAAATCAGTTTATTGATTTCTAGGAATCGATTGTACTGAGTTAAAAATACTTCTGTCTTAAAGATAGAAAGAAAGCAGTTTCTCACCATGTAATTTTATGTTTTTCAAAAAGCTATTATTACAGAAAGAACTTAGAGCTTAACTATTTTGGGTATTTAAATATATTTTATGCAATTAATACATTGTTGAAAACACCATCTTATAAAGATATATTCAGACACATATATTTTAATGAACTTTACTTTCTAGTGTTTCATCTGAAACATAAGTCAAAATCTTTCTCAGAGGCCTCAATTAAACTAATTTCAACTTTTCTGGCATAGTAAATATATTCAAGATTTTTTTACTAACTCCTGGGTGTCAGCCACATTTACTTGCAAAGTTTATTTTGACTTCAAGCAAATTTTTTTCTTCTTGTTTTTTCTTTTGTAATTTTTTCTCCTGCAAAAATTTTTGTATTTTACCTAGCCTTAGTGCACACAGCAATAGAAAAATGTTGTGAAACCAAAATAAATATTTAAAGTGAACTTTTAATTCAGGTCAGTTTGCTATCATGTCAATCAAAATTCCTTGCCAATCTATATAAAGGGGACTTTCATTTTCAATGACTTAAAGTCACATTGGCCTTGAGGTAGTATTATGAAGAGTAGGCCTAGAATATGTCACATTGCAGCTCTTTCTCTCTAGCTGAGAATCAGATTTTTACAAACTGCCTACAAATGGATAGCAGCAGCGTTATAAACATTACTTACGAGCCAGTGGATTGGTATTAAAATGAGAAAGAAGGCTATGTGGTTCATAAAAAGATGCCAAAAGACACTTTTGAAGGACATGTATTTGTTAATGACAAATGATATAATAAATGCCCTAGATGTTTCCAAAGCAGAAGAAACCACAGCATGTGACTCATCTGAGATGACAGATACACAGAATTCCCCACATCTTTACTGGTTTTCACATCCACTGATGAGGAAGCACATGTGAAATATAATTATGCCATACACACACTCAAAATCCCTATGCACATTCTCCAAATTTTCTCGTTTATGCCCTCCAGACTCTTCTTGTCTTCTTTAATCTGGCCTCATTCCATATGAAATTCTGTATGGAGTCTGAGTATTTTAATAAGAGGCAGAGAGACTTTTTGAACGATTTCCAGAGTGTTCATACGTTTTTACTATTTTTTAGCAGAACCTAGCTTCAGTCATGCTGAGAGCTATATAAAATTTTTAAAAACATTGACATATTTTGATCTATTGGATGGAATCTTTTGACATGAACCATAAAAATATTATTTGGATGAAAATAATATGTTTCGAATAGAATTTGGTAAAGTTAAAAATGATATGGGTATAATTTTATTTGAAATTTAAGTCATACAAAATCTATCTCCTGTAAAATTGTTCATGTGATATGTACTGCCATGAACTCTTAGCATAGCATAATTTGTGCAAAAATACTCATTCCTGAGGAAAAAACAAAAAGAAGGAGTATTATTACCAGTGTCACTATGTGCTTTGCATCAAAATGTTATAGTAGTTTGCTCTTTTTCTCTCTGCTTAATTGAGCTAATGAATGTACCAACATCCAGGGAAGCTTGTGACATTTGAGGTGGGAGGAGGGATTTTGTGTCTATGTTCAAAAACTGTTTGAACAGTGACTAACATTACAAATGCTGCCTCTTCAAAATCTGATCCATACTCTTAGAAGTTTGAGTTTTGTTTCTTTGCCTAATATGTAAATTAGAGTTTCACCCCACCCCCTTCAAACAAGCAGACAATGAGAAACAAAAAAAATAGTGAGGAAAAATAAATACAGACACTAAAATTGTACTCAGGTAGCATTTGAAAGGAGAAAGGCAAGTGACACAGAATATGAGAGTATCTTAGAGCATGTGCATTGTTATAACGTTATATTACACAGATAAATTCATAAAACATGGGTCTTGGGGCAGGTATAGCCAAAGCTTTATTTCAGATTGTTGCTTTTTGTTTAGTATCAAACATTCATGCTAAGCTGCAATAATGGAAACTGCAAAGTTAGGAAGACAAGATATGTGAATCAAAACTTTGACTCAATATTAAAAGTTATTTGGAGGGAGAACAAAAAATCAGTTTTTAGAGCAGCACAGAATTTATCACCATGTAGCTCATAAAAATCTAATGGAAGTAGATGCTGGCAATTTTCTGTAGATTAAGGCAGGGTACCGAGAAATTAACTATAGAATAAGTAATATTATTTATTCGTTGAGTAAAATTTCATTAAATAGTGTGGCATTTGTAATATGTTACTGATTGTTCCAAACCTTCTAAAATCTGTCATAATTTTGATTCTGTAAACCCTATGTTACAAGTAAGACCTTTAGTATGTCCATTGACACATTAGGTACTGCTGACCCTCAGACATAACACTAAGAGCACATTTCCCATAGTGAAAGGATTGGCGCATGGATTTTAAATGACAAGGAGGAAGGATGTCAGGATTTATTTATTGGTTCTCTCTTTTGGGGAAAGAACTGGACAACTAGGTTCAAAAGGAAGTGCAGAGAGAGAAATAAAATACATTTGAGAAAAAGAAAGGAGGTAGCAATAAAAAAGAAGATGTTAAGGCTGGGAGGAAACAAAAATAACTGAACTATTATTCTCAAATTTTGCTAAACCCAACTGACTTTAGGGAGTGTTTATAACCTACAAAAGAAGAAAATCTTATCATTTTATCAAAATAAAAATTTCACTTCTATACTTTCTTCTGGAATTATCTTTATGGAAAAGCCTATAGAAAATGTCATTAGTGCGTAGGCAAGCAGGTTTTTATTTAGTTTAGCTCTGCTTCTGCAGCAGTGCCATTATGTGTCAGCAGAAATCCACAGCCTGAACAAGGCTAATTTTTAGAAACCTGCTAATGCAGAAATATGAGTAAAAGAACACAGACTATGATGCAATATTATTTCCTAATGTGGGAAAGTCCTGGAATTGAGAATCATAAGCCTCTTTCAATGAAAACATGCCATGGAAAATATAAAATAAATTAATAGAGAAAAGAAATAAAAGAAAAGTAAGAAAAGTACTCAAAATACCTTTGGAGTAGTTTTACTTTCAAGAGGCAAAATCAAATAAAATTGGAATTTGACAGAGCATTAATATGGTGATACCAACTAGTTTTTACATATATTTCTATAAAACTTCCCTTTATCCAAACAATTATTATAATGGGCAAAATAGTTTAGTAGCTAAAAGTATTTAGTCTGATATTAAAATTATCTTCCTGAAGCCATATTAAAATTATATTTTTGGCTGGAAATTTTTAACTATAATATCAAAACTTAACTATAAAACAAACTCAAGTCATGCACTTCCAGTTAAGATTGCAAAGTAAGTAAATGCTATGCTTGCTTCCTCCCATAAACACATCAAAATTATAACTAAACAACCATCATCGAGAATCACCTAAAGTCTATCTGAACAGAAGTCCTATAACTAAGGCATAGAGAAGAACCTACATAGAGACTTATAGGAGGTGCTGAGAGGCAAATCAGGCAGGCTCCACATTGAACAGTGTAGAGGTTAAGAATCAGGAGGAATATCTCAGCTATAGAGGTTCCCATGGAGGAGCGAGGGGCCCCAGTCCCACAGTAGGTTCCCCAGCCTAGTATCCCAGTGCTGGGGAGAGGAGTCCCCATAACTTTTGGCTGTGAAAACCAGTAGAGGGCTGCTGGAGTTTCAGACATTCCTCTTAAAAGGTCCCCATACAGACTTACTGGCTGATGGAGTCATTTATTCTGAGCTCCAGTGCTGAGGCAGCAGCTTGAAAGGCACCTGGGATATATAAGAAGGAAATAGATTGCCAGGCTTCAGGGTGAGGGTTGGAGGGCTGCTTTTTCCCAGAAATAAGTGTGGTCAAGTACCATTGTCCTTCGTTGGGTCCTCCTTCCACATAGTTAGCAGGTGTAGGCAGGTGTCAAGTCTGTCTCTGTGAACCTGCTTAACACTGTTTGCTCCTCCCTGGTGATTTCCTGAGTCCCCACCACATCCAACTTGCATACTTGTAGTGTCTTTTCCAACAGCCTTTCTTGGCTCATCTAGCAGACTTTCCAAAAAATCTCTCAAAGGTTCACAAACCTGAGACAAGAACAATGCAATATGAGTGTGAATACCAATAATGTTTACAAGAAAGCATAGGAAGTGTTAAATACCAGATATTAAAAATAATTTGCATAGATTCACATAAATGTAGTCTATTGAATTTTGACAAAGGAGCAAAGGCAAGTACAACCAAGAAAGGACAGACTTTTCAACAAATCACTCTGGAACAACTGGACATTCATACAAAATAAAGAATTTAGATACAGTCCTTACACCCTTTATAATATTAATTCAAAATGGATCAGATATAAATGTAAAACTCAACACTATAAAAATAGAAGATAACATAAGAAAAGTCTAGATGACTTAGGGCATGACAACAATTTTTTAGATACAACAGCAAAGGCATAATCCATGAAAGAAATAATTAATAAGCTGGATTTGATTAAAAGTGAAAATTTCTGCTCTGCAAAATACATTGACTAGAGAAAATATTTGCAAAAGACATAGTCAATTAAGAACTACTTTCCAAAATGTACAAAATTTCTTGAAACACAAAAATAAGAAAATGAACAACCTGGGAAAAGCTAAACTGTGGAGACAATAAAATATCAATGGTTGCCAGGAGTTAAGAGGGAGGAAGGGATGAATAGACAAAACACAGAGGATTTATATAGCAGTGAAACTATTCTATATTATACTGTAATGGTGGATACATGTCGTTAAATCATTTGTCTAAGTTGGTAGGATATACAATACCAAGAGTGAGTCATAATGTAAAGTATGGACTTTGGGTGATAATGGTATGTCAGTGCGTGTTCATCAGTTGTAACAAATGTACCTCTCTGGTGCAGATGTTGATAATGGGGGAGGCTGTGCACATGTGGGGCAGGAAGAATATGGCATTTCCTGTTCAGATTTTTTGTAAACCTAAAGCTGCTTTAAAATATTAAAGTCTATTTAAAAGAAAAAAAAATGATTGACTATTTACTACAGTCATCTAAGTCAAATACAAATATTATTTATTAGATTTAAAATAAGAGACTTTGAGTGTCAGTACATGTTACCATATAAATATTTTTCAATTAACATCTTTTCTGTTTTTATAAAGCATTCAGGTATATAAAATGTGCTGGATTAATTAATATGCATTTCACCTATGATTATATTTATTCTTAAATTCCACAAAATATTAGCTGTAAACCAAAGAAACACAATTTGTTTTACATTTATTCTTACCTGAAAATAGTTATATAAGATGTTACACTTATTAGATGTTGGCATTTCTGGATTAAATTTCATAAGGTTGCAGTTTCTAAAATAAAATTTAAAAAAAATTATCCAATATCATTAAGTTATTTTAAAAATAGATGTTTTATTTTTTAAGGCTCAGGCATGGTCTATTCCAAAATTTAAAAAAGTGAGTCTCCTAGGTTAAAATAATATATAGATAATGTCAGCATAAAGCCAAATACATATGCCAATGCTGAAAATTATATATCTGTAATGATTAAAAATAGAGTGGTATCTGCATTTATCATTCCATGTTTTATTATGTAAATTTAATTTTTGAAGAAAATCTATTTCATGTCAGTTTTTGTGTTAGAATAATAATATCTGTAGAAATATCTTTAAATAGGTCAGATAACATAATAACCTATACCAACTGGGAGTAAAATCATGAGCAAATATGAACACGTTTCATGTTTTTTCCATTGAGAAAATAAATATTTTTTACGTTTCTAAATTAAATCTTAAAATGTTGTATTTTTGAATTATAAACATGACATTCCAAACATCAAATAGTCAGATATGCAGATGGTATCACTAGCATATCAGCTAAATGGGATATTCTTATCTTTATTTTTCATCTATTTTTTACATTGTTGCATATCTCACAATTAGAATCTGGCTTGGTACATGGTAGACATTTAATATATATTTTCTGAATTAATGTGTAAATAAATTGATTAAATAAATGATTGTTTGTATTTATTGTCAAAATAATTGACTTTACTATCTAGTCCAACTTTTAGAATACAAACTCCAAAGACATTAAAATCACATTTAAACCTGGAATTTCTAGAAAGGCAATTTAATTCAAATGTTAACAATATGGTATAGTATATATCAAAGAAAAATTTGTTTCTTACCTAATACCCCAAAATGATGAATATAATAAAATCTTCTTTTAAATGCATAGATAATTTCATAATAAAATAAAGGTTATCTTAGGGACCAGAATGTAAAGTAGCAGAAAAGACTGCTGAAGAGCTGTTCTCAGGGCATTAGCCCATCCCTTAACAAATTATGTAAAGACAACTGCTGTTTTAAATTTTGTGCATGTGTAACTTTGTTAAAATAAATGAAATTCAATGTATTTAGAGTTAAGAATTATTATAAAGAAAAGGAAAAGAAAGAAGGAAGAAAGAAAAAAGAAAAAGAGAGAGGAAGAGAGAGAAAGAAAGGGAAAAAAGAAAGGAAAGAAAAAGAAAGGAAGAAGAAAGGGAAACAAAGGTGTATAAAATATTAAAGAAAATAAGACTAGCAAGAAAGAGGATCATAGTGAGGACATTTCACTTGTTTAGTTTTCAGTCAAAGAAGATCTTATTTCATCATGTCCTGGGGAGATGGGAGTGGAGACATAGTGTGCAATCTTCACTTGTTAGTAATTAGACATTATGAAAAACGACAAAGTGTAGAACTCTTTTAATTTCATGCTTTTGCAGGTTATAGTCCTTCCTAGAGCCACAAATGGGCATGGGCGATCATGGAGAACCCTCCAGGCCTTTCATCTTATTGTTATTATATCAGTCAGAAGAAAGTTTGCCCTTTTTAGTCCATTCAACCATATTATATTGTGTGTCTATTGAATAAGAAGCCTTCTCCTAGGATCTGCAGGTCATACAATAATAAAGTATATTTTCTACTATCGAACTGCTTAGCTCCAGAGAAAGAGGAGGCAAATATTCAAATTAATTTGATAAAATAAAATAAGATCGGATAAAGAAATTATGGTTCATATATACAATGGAATATTACTCAGCCATTAAAAAAATGAACTCTTACCATTTGCAACAACATGAATGGACATAGAGGTTATTATGCTGAGTGAAATAAGTCAGACAGAGAAACATAAATACCATATGATTTTACTTATATGTGAATCTAAGAACAAACTAATCAAAAGCAGACTCAAAAATAAGTGAACAATTTGGGACAGACAAAGGAGAGGGGTGTTGGGAGAATGGGGTGAAGAGTTAAAGAAGTACAAATTAGTAGTTGATAGTTGATCACGGAGATGGGGAACATAGCAGGGGGAATGTAGTTAGCATTAATATGGTGGCTAGGTGAAGCTGCCAGAGGGGGGAGGAAGCAATTAGAGGGATCATTTTATGAACTATATAGATGTCTAACCAGTGTACTGTATACTTGAAATTAATTTAAATAAATAAATTAAAAATAATAATAAAATAAAATAATTTGACTGGAAATACCCAGTTCAAAATAAAGATTATATAAAGTAGGAGTACAGAAAAATCTGTATGAAGCAAGCATTTGATCTGAGCATTAAACTAAAGGAAAGTTTATGGAAGGTGAGTCATGATTTAGGGAAAATTTCTTTACCACATTTTTTGTCTGGAGTGAGCTGCCTATAAAGATTACAAATCAGGAATGTCTCTGCCCAAGCCAAAACAAAATTGTTATAGGCTAATCAGACTTACAGAACCACTGAGATTGAAATCATGGAGAAAAGCTTGTAAATGGGCAGTAAATTTAAGGGCACACTCCTGAGATAAAATAAAAATTAGTAAATTGTAGTACTTCGGAGAGGCAGAATACCCACCAGTATAGTGCAGTGATGTAGGAATCTCAAGTTTCACAAACAAGATGAGTTGGTAAGGAGTAACAAAGTCTTCAGAAAATAAAGGAGATAGGACTAAAGGAAGATATTTGAATGATGTCATCAATAGCTTATTGGTTAGAAGGTTTGAAGAGAGTGTCAGTTGAGATTAGAGGTAATATTGGAAGGAAGTATTTAGTAAGAAATAATATCATGTGTGTGCATGTAAGGTGATGGATACTATTAAAAGTTTGATCTATATATTAACTCATCTATCTTCCCAAGGACACCATAAAGTAATTTATGTTAGTCTCACCATTTTCACAGTTGAAGAGGTTAGAGTTTTGAGAAAGGCTACAGAATTTAAAAGCTACATGACGAATAAAAAGAGATAACAACCAGGGGGTGCCATTATAACCTGTATCGCTCATACACTCTTTTATTTATTTGTTTGTTTGTTTGTTTGTTTGTTTGTAAGTTTATTGGGGTAATATTGGTTAAAACAATTATATAATTTTCAGGTGCACATTATAATTTAACATCTATATATTCTATTGTGTGATTACCACCCAAAGTCTAGTTTCCTTCAGCTACCATATATTTCATCCCCTTTATTTACTTCACTCTCCCCCTACCCACTATATTTGACTCCCTTTACCCCATCTACCTCCCCCCCTTTCCTCCCGCACTCCCTACTCTCTGGTAACCACTAATTCATTGTCCATGTCCCTGAGTTTCTGTTTGTCCTGTTTATTTGTTGCTTTTAGGTTTATATCCCACATATCAGTGATAACATGTAATTTTCTACTTTTTTAGTCTGGCTTATTTCGCTTAGCAACTCATACACCCTTTCATCAATATTATATGTCTGAATGTTAGCATCCACTATTAATCATCAATGTACATGACATGTAGTGTTCCTGCCTCAGATATGAAGTAACAAAATTTAACATTTATCTTTTTTATAAATAAATAGCTTATAAAATAGGTCCCAAAGTCTGTCTTTGGAGCTGATAAATTAAGTGCTTTTTTTTTTCTGATTTGTCAGTGTTCACTGATACCAATGATTAAAAAAAATAAATCTGAGCTTGCCTTACAGATTATAGGGTTTCTACTTTAGCAAAAAGTGCTATCTTGGTTACTTTTATCCTGTATTGTATGTGTTAGAAATAAATGTATTCTCATCATGTCTATATCTAGCCTTTGCCTTATGAGTTTTGGGATCATCTAAAATCATCCCTAACAATTATAATAGAACAAAGTGTTGGAGGAGGCTGTACTTGATGGACTTAGAGGCAATGAAATGGTGTTAGCAAGTATAAAGGAAAAGATATTCTCGGAGTTTGGAGAAAAACGAGAGTTAGGGTGAAGGTACAGGGTCAGATTCCCATAGATCTGACATACTATTGGCACTCTTCTTCAGTAGATTAGATGCTACTCAGTCAATCTATGGAAATATATGTACATTGAATAAAATAACAAAAATGGAAGTGAGAGGACTATGCTTATTTTACTAAAGATGACTAGTCAATAAATAGGTTCTTAGCATTAAACAATAAGTAAAATTTGCAAAATTTTAAAGATGGTGAGAGATTAGATAACATATCACATTCCTCCAATTCCAGAAGAAACTATTATTTTTTTTTATTTGTTTGGTTTTTTTTGTTTGTTTGTTTGTTTGCATGACAAAAAAGATAGTGGAGGTAACAGATAGTGGATTCATCAAAGTCCAGAAACTGAAAGATATGAACTATATGAAAGAGATGAAAAATATCTAGGATTATGTGAAGTCTTGCTGTGAAAGACTATGGAGATTATATTGAGAAAAGCATAAGTGGAAGCCACAATGAGACTGAGGACTACTAACACCCATGACAGGCAAGATAGTATGAGTTGCTCTTAGTAAAAGTTAATGAGAATGACAATGAAAGAAAGACATAAGTATATAGTGAGGAAAATTATTTCAGAATTGAAAATATAGGAAACAGGACATTTCTGATAGACACATTTTAATGTTAGTTATTTGTTGGTTGCCTAAAGTACAATGATTATTGTAATTTAAAAATTTAACCAACAATGAGACCAGAATTTAAAAGTTTTCACTGTGTATTTTAAGATTTAAAAAATGATGGTAGAGAATAAGTTAAGTATGAAAATTTTGATCCATGAGCTGAAATCGCTGAAGGAACGAACTGAGTGAGTATCCTGGAGTTTCACAGATGGCTCAATGAGAAAGATGGTTAAAGTGGTATTAGGCTGCAAATCACGTGGAAAGGAGTTTTTGTGAAACAGAGGTTCTGGTAGAAGACTGAGCCAGAGCATATTCGATTCTTTTGCTACAGTCATGAGTATTAAAAAGAATTGGAAGGAAGAACAAGCTTACTTTGAAGAATATCTCAATCGATATAATGACTAGAAAAATTTACAATTAATGACAGATTGTATGTAAATAGAAATCTCAAAATGATAAAGGAATTTGTTCATGATAAAGATATTATCAGGGAGCAATTGAAAAACTTAAATGTAAGGAAATCACATTCTAATGCACTTTATATTTATACTTTGACTTGGTATATCAAAACAAAGGAAGAGTTGTTAAGCTTTATCAACTTCCTGTGCATTACAAAATTTATCAATTTGTTTATTCAAAGATTATTAGGAAATAGTATTCTGTCATGCTATGTCCTAATACATAATAAAAATTCAAACATACTCAAATAAATTCAAGGGTCCACAAAAAATAATGAGTTATTAGTGAGATTTGTGAGTTAAATTTGCCTGGAATCACAATAATCTAAATCCTGTAGTTATAAAATATTCACATTCAAGTCCATGTAAGTCATTAACAGAAGTAATCATATTCAATATCCTGTTACATAAACTTCAAATGCTATTCACCTGGAAGCTGTAGTTAACTGACTGTCAAAATGACAGAAATAAAATATTACAATGATTGTTAATGAATGAATCTTAGTACAATACTTAGTATGCTAAAAAAAAATAGGTTTAATTACAAATAACATTTACTTATATTGTTCTAGAAGTAATAAGTAATATTTTAAAAGATTCATAAGTAAAAATGGTAAAAATTTTAGAAGCTTATATATTCTTGTTAGGTAGCTAGTTAGACCTGAGCGACAGGGGAACAAAAGAATGGAGACTCTGCCCAGACACCGCCTAAAGAAACCCCCATTGGTAGTTAGAGATTCCTTCCTGCATTCCAGCAGACAAATGACAGGTAGGCCATAGCCTATAGCTGGTTAAATCTGGCCACAGATGCATGCGCAGAAGGTACTACCCTAACCTGGGCTGGACTATTGAGGCAGAAACAACTAGGATTATAGTCTTCTCATGGTGGAGGCAGAAATGCACCATATGACAAGTAGAACACACAATGTCTTAAAAGACCCTGGGTGGAAATTGGCCTGCCATCACTTTTGGACCACATTCCTTCTGCTCAAGTAAATCGCATGACCAAGCCCAATATCAATGGGGCAGCGACATACACACTACCCCCTGTGAAAGTAACCACAAATGCCACATGTTAAATACTGTACATTTAAGGAAGTACTAAGAAATGGGGATGATAACACTCTTTACCACAGTACTGGAAAAATATATAGGGTAAAGTGGTATTCATTGTCTTTACCTAAGTGAATTTTGTGAAACTGCTCTTTAAAGAGAAAAATCACAAAACTTAAGACTGAGTAGTTATGAAAAAGTTACTTTATATACACTTAAGATATTTATAAAATATTAGTGGTAAGCTAGTTGAAGTTTCAATATAGTCCTAAATTCCATACAGGATAAATACATTTCCTATAGTAATAATTTCTAAATTATGTTAGATCTCAGGATCACATGGAATCTATGTTACATAAAATATTGATATTTTTCCCTTGGAGATTTTTATTTAACAGGTGTTAGAGGACACAGATATGTGTGTTTTTAATGAAGTCTTCAGATGATTCTGATGCTTAACAATATTTCAGAACTATTGGTCTATTGATACACATTATTAATGTTGTCATGAAATTTTATTAAATTCAACCATTTTTTCAAATATCTACAAGAAGAGTTTCTATAAAATCTTTTAAAAATAAAAAGTGATAATTTGACAATGGTTTTATATAGTCATCTTTTATAGGATAGAACTTTCTAACTTATCTCAAAAAGCAAAGAAAAAATCATGCAAAATCTAGATGGGTTTAACTTAAAAACTTTAATGTGTTTAAATCTATTAAAACAATAAGATTTTGTTTTAAATAAATCATATGCTGTATTTTCATAAAATGGTTAGAAAAACATTAACTGTCTATAATCTTTCTATAAAAAGGATATTAAACTATGCAAATACTTCAAAAAATTTATATTCTTATGCTCTGAAAGTAATGTCAACTTTTATATTTTAGATAAAAAACAGTCTGGGCAAAATGCATCAGTTAAGATCAAGATAAATGATATAGACATTACAACTTATTAAAGTTTTAGTTATTTAAAAAAATCAAGATAGTATTTTATATAAGTGTTTTGATCTACCATTATTTGTGGTTCTTTGGTCAGTTTTATGTAGAAATTCTCATGGGTATGGTTTTAAGAAGATATGTACAATTGTAGCAAGGGAAGGCTGGAAATAAGTTTAAAGTAAATAGTGAATTCATGAATATGATACCATGTGCTTGGCATTTTTTCTGAGTTATGGTGATGTAGTATTATAGAATAGAGACATTTTCTACTATTTTTACTCTTTTTGGGAAAAAATCATTATGTTGGAAATACATATTTCAGGTACAAGTTTTCAAGCACAAAGTGTCCTGGATCTCAACTCTGAAAGTACTGAAGACTATCTAATCCTAGGTCCCTAGAACCTGAAAGTTGTTGATAATAATAAAGCTATACTAGCCTGATTATCCCTTTTGAATATGGCTTTTTTCATCTTAGCCCTTAAAACAATGTAAAGACTTTCTTAATATGTCAAAACAATTGGGTGATTTGAATAGAGGAGACACCTGTTTTAAAATGATAAAGATATAATAAAGACAAACTGTTCTTATTCCATGGAGAATAAAATCAAATAGTTTATTTGGTATTGTGAACACCAAATCTTTGTGTAATTTGCAGGGATTTTTCCATGAACTTTGTTAAAGATAATCTGGGTAAATGAGGCAGTGATTACTTTCTCTGAACTCAAATAACCTATTGGGAAACCTTAGATTTTACATGAATTACAAAATCATGACTTATCCTCTGAAATGAAAATATTTTCTTAACCTACATGCAATCTCTGTTTTCACTAAATGACTTGCTCTTTATTTTAATATTCCAAATTAATCAACTGTTTATTATAATTATTACCATTGTTTTTAAATTTATAATGTAAGAAATGCAATTTACAAAATACTCTTAACATGTAGGTAGTTTCTCTGGTTCTCAGAATAATTCCGTAATTTGCAGATGAGAAAACTGAGGCTCAGACAAATTAATTAGACTGTCTTGAATCAGGATGAAAACTTATTTCTGTGTTAAAACCTTGCTCTTTCACTCTGCCATTTTTTGGGTGACATTAGGAAAAGATTTTATCTGCCTGTATACCTAGCTGAGGCATATTTCCCAAAAGTTAGGTTGTGTGTACATCAAAAATTATGTTGTATACACATCAAGATAAGAAATACCAGGCTAGTAAAAGAGAATGCATAAATGTATGTAAAATAGATAACCAGGTATGTAATTAACGTCAAGTACGGAAATGAGTAATGAACCAGGATAATTAAAACTTAAATCTAAAATTAGTATATACTAAAAGGATATTTTATAGGAAAATTCATATATCTTCAATAAATAGGTTTAAATGAATAGAATGCAGTGGAAATAACAACAGCTTTACCCTTAATTTGCTTTTTCAAAATTTAATCTGTATTAAGAACTTAAGCACTAATAATGGCTTCCAACTCTACCAGTGTCATATCAAAGAAAAACAATCAATCTGGTTATTCAATACATAAGATGGTAAATATAATGATATAACTATTAAATAAATTATTACATTTTCTCATTTATGTGTAATCCTCAATTAACCAGATTAAAAGTCACTGGAGATTAAAAGAAAAAAGGTGATCAATTTCTGAACAGCGAGTTTATATTGGAATGAAAAATGTAAAGAAAATAAAAATTTTAAAAGAGAATTTGTGCCAGTTCTTCATTTATGTGTTTTGTTTTTCATTCATTGAACGATTGCATCTATTAAGAGTTGTACATTAAGATAAATTCAGGCAATACACCAGTGAATAAAACAGGTACAGAGATTGTATCAATGAATTTTTGCTCCTTTACCAACCACCACAAAACTGAGTCGCTTAATAGTTCAACTACATTTTCCCTTAAGTCTTTACATTTTCATTTTGGATAATTGAATCTAATTTAATTAAACAAGCACTTACTCATTTTCAATTTTGTAAAACATTGCTTTTCCTCTTTAGGTTTCATTCTGATGGTTACATTTATTTTTATCTTAGAAAATATTGTCATAGGTGAAAATTTCCATAGGTATCAATTATTAAATGATAGTTTTCATGGTTGCTAAGAAACTGAAAGACTAAATGGGGAATTTTTAACTGCACTGAACACTATCCAAGAAATAGAATGTGCAAAATTGGCAACATTGTAAAATGCATAGTTAAAATTAGACATGATTAAAATTATATTTTATTTATTTTATATAAAATTATATATATATTAAAGTTATATATGATTTAAACTACATATATTAAAATATATTAAAATTACTTCAAAAATATACTTAATACTCAACAAATATCTAATATAAATGAGTTTTAATTGAAAAATAGTTTCTCATGAGAAATTAACATATATGACTAAAACAATTATCATTTTATAACTAGTTCTTACTTTTTAAAATATATAAAATCAGACCAGAGGGAAGTTATAATGCTTTCTATGAAAACCAAATACTGAGTTCTAATTTTTTGCAAGTATTCCAGCTGACATCCATGAAATAATACAGCTGAAGGATCCTAGACTACCTGACAGAGCATATACTTGAAAGATAAGTGACCTGTATTAAAGGGTAATGCATGGCAGACCACCTATTTACTTATTTTTATTTTATTTTTTACTTCAAGTTAAGAAAATAATACTTTTATTCTTTATTTGTTTTGAGGGAATATAACAAAAGTAATTACAAAATACAATTTTGTTAGTACAAAAAAATTTATAAATAGCACATTATTGCTTTAGACTTCACTTGAAATCAGATACTTCAAAAGCCATTATTGTGAGCATACAATTTAAGTTTACTTTCTTTGATACTTTTTAAACTTAAAGTATTTTTACATTTTAAGAGGTGTTTTATAGAAGCTGAAGATTGTTTAATTGTACAGAAATAAGAATTTTATTATTTTATTCAAAAATATTATGCCCATAGTTTCACACTTGACTTTCTCAATCCTCAGTGATAAAAAGAACAAATGTAGAGAATTTAAAGTCACAGATGAGAGCACATCTGGATCTATACATCTGCAAGAACATTAATACTCATACACAATTATTTCCTCTCATGTTTATATCCACTTACACAATGAGGGGGATACTGTTTGAAGATATACATAGAGCTGATGTCCACACTTCCACTACCATCACCACACATCTGCATTCAGCGACCCAACTTGAGTGGCTATTCTTCCAAACACATGTTTAAAAATGTTTTTGGATGCCAAGATCAACTAGGACTATTTGGTGGTGGGAATGATTATTGAGATTCTGTTTACAGGTAGGGCTTACTGAGCATGTAAACTCTGGCAACTGGTGTTCCTGAGATATTATTACTACCTGAAGACTGAGGTTACATAATCAGGTAATGAAAATTTACTTATTTTTTTCTAAAAATTTCTCTACTTTAATGACTAGTTTAAACAAAATGTTAAATTATTGTCAACATCAGTGGGAGCTTTGAAGATTTAAATATGAGTGTTTACAACAGTGTTTGGAAAAGGGTTCAACATTTTTATTATTGCTATTATATAATTATTACTAATTTTATTCATCTTTTATTCATTTTTGGCTCATGTTGAACATTTTACTACCTATGGAAGACTGTTATGATTTCTAGTTATTTCCATCCTTGGGTATTACTCAATATTGGAATAATATAAATACGCTTTATATTAAATAGTAGATAATATAAATATAAGGCTTTATGTTGTTTTTTTAAATATGATCAATACATCTTTATTTTTATTTGAAGTCTGTGTTTTGAAATAAAAAGGACAGCAGAACAGGCAATAACTTGTATTTATAGAAACTGTCACAGAACAGGTTCTCTTTTTTCAGGTCATTGCTTATGATCCCAGAAACAAAAAATAGCTTTTGAGAAAGAAAAAAAAAACAACACATATCTTTAGAAAATGTGAGTCACATGTTTGGCAAGAGCCTCACTGAGTGATTGACAAGGGTTAATGTCACCATGCAAAAAAAATATTTTAGAGAACAGGTGTTTTGACATAGAAAAAAGTGAGTGCACTGATTTAAAAAAAAAATCAAGGCAAATCACAGGAAAGTAAAAGGCAGTCATCTCTGGCCTCACATGGCTGTAGGCCAAAAATTGGATTTGATTAAAAAACCAAGTGGACTAGACATTTTAACACAAGGAGGTAAATATAATCTTATAGTAATAATAAGTATGATAGGATTGGATTTATAGTTGAAACATTTCATAGCAAGTTCATACATTATAACAAATGGACTTGATAAAGAGTAACTTGCTATAAAAAACAAATCTAAAACTGCAAAAATTACATTAAAGTAAAGCCTCCCCTTCAAGTCCCGTTTCCAGCATTTCCCTTCATATCCATGTGCCAATGACACAAGATTACTTCCTTTCCTCTGATTATGTCCTCAGGTTTCACAGTTCCAAATGTTGCTATTGTATTTTTCTTCTAGAATGCACTACAGTTAACAATTAGATGTATATTCATTTACTTTCAAGGGTAATGGTCTACATGTATCTTAATGTACTTCTCTCCAAACAAGATAAAATACAACACAAGAAAACAGCAACAAAACAGAAACAATACCAAGTAATACATAGATTCTATTCCAATTTTAGTCACATTCATATATCTGCCTTCCTTGCTTGATGGAACTTCTAAAGAGGAATACTGTAGTCATTCACTTCATGATTATTTGCATAGATATGTGTCAGATACTCTGCTAGGCACTGAGGATACATGAATGGAAAGGATCTTGGCACATGAGAGAAACAGTGAGCCAGTAAGGTTGGGGCTAAGAGAAGACATAGGCTGGTGCTAGAAAATCTAGCAGATATGTTGAAGATTGGGAATTTTATCCTAAGTAAATGGAAAATCATTGAAGTATTTTAACATTTGAAACACAACTAAATTTGCATTAGATGACAAAAAAATGGATCTATGAAAGGAAAGATGAAAACTCGATTATGGACAGAGCAACTGAACAGTGATTTTTAAAGGTCTATAATCATGAAATTATTACAGGTGGGTCTAGACTGTGGCTGTATCAATGGAGAGATATAGACAGATTCAAGAATAATATAATCATAGCTATATATAATTATGAGTTTTCTTATAATGCTCTGTCAAGATGCACGTATATTTTTCTTTGTCAGTTTTGTGAACATCTGTTTACTTTTTAAGACTAAATTTAAGAAGCATGCATAATATTCAGTTTATGGATCATTCCAGATTCAGCACATTTGCATTCTTATCTGGTCAGATTTCCCCTAGCATAGACTTGTGTGATTCTCATGGTCATGCAAGTTGTTACTGCTGCTGCTACTGCTACTGCCACAGCTATTGCTACTAGCCAAGGGATTTCTGAGGCCACCACTCCTGATGCCTCTCCTTGCTTCCATGCACACCCTATTGAGTCATGCTTCACACAAATGTCCTGCCATCTCTTGCCACAAGATATGGGATATGTTTCTTACTGCTTCTCCATGAGAGTCACCAAGACTCTGCAGGTGTTCGACATACACACCTGGAAATGACAGAGAATTATTACTCATGGTGGCAAATTTTGACCAATGGTATATGAGAACCAACAGAAACATATGTCTGCCTTTCTTCTCCCTTTGTGCCATGGACCATTCATAGAGCCTCTGAAGATGTCCTGGGAGATAGAAAAAAATAACTTGACAGGAAGTTATGGCTAGCTTTTATTTGTTTTCCTTCTTTCTTCAATCTCCTTTTGTTCCTCCCCAGAAATTGTACTCACTAGTAAAGATTTTTCAATAAGATTGTCCTTCTGTCTTTGTTTTCTAGGGATCCTAGTCTAAGTCCGCAACTTCTCTTCAATGAAGTTCATCATGGACAGTTCCAGGTACCATGAGACACTTATTTCTTCTGTAGAATCTCATGTAGATATTCACACAATAACTATAAAATAGTATTGTGTGCTTTTTGATTAATTTACCCACCTACTTCTACTAAACTCTAAGTTCTTTGAAGATGTAGACACTACTGAAATCAATCACAGGACCCTCAATAGAATAAAAATATTTAATAAATATTGAAGAATGAAAAAATAAATGTGAAACATAATATAGTCATAGAAAATAGTACTCTGGGACTTCAAGGTCTAAAAATATTTGTCTTGAATAATTGTTACGCTTCTTAATATAGACACTCAAAACTATAAATTAGTCATCCTCTCCTTTTTATTTTTACTTCTCTTAATTTTTACCAGACACATACATAATGTTTTCTTACTTTAAATTTTTGAACTTCTTTTCAAATTTACGGCACCCTGGTTCTTACTTTTTTAAAAATTTACCAGTCCTACTGTGTCCAGTGCTTTTCTTATGTAGGGAGAGTATAAACTATTAACATATACAGTAATATTGACAAACTGAAGAGTCTCCAGGGATAATTAAATGTTAAAATGCTCTGTAAAGTAGGTTCGCATAAGGGACTGTCGAATGTAATATATATTTTTCTAACAACGGCTAAGATATATTATTGTTTATTGAAAAGAAATAGACATTAGTGTACTGTTTAAGTACCTAAAAATATGTAATATAAATATTTTTAACTATAGAAAAAATATTAAGGAGATATTAAAAACATTGTTGAGTTATATAAAGTCATTCTACTCAGTGGAATTACATTTTATTCCATTTATAACACTGATGTTATTTTTCTTCTCTATGATAATTTTAGCAAGAGACCTTTTTTACTACAACCAGACTCAAAAATAAAAGAACGTGAAGCTCTTAAATAACTGCAATTACAATTATTTAATTTTTTTCTTTTGTAAGCATCTTTAAAGAAAACCACAGGCTGATTTATACATTTAATTTCTATTGCATACTTTTAGTATTTATTAATCCTAATGTGACATTGTGAAACTATCAGATTACAGACAGTGTGAGGAGAGTTAGCTATGTTCTCACAGGCCCCTATTAGAGAATTTACTACTATCGTAATTAAAATTGATAGGTATGACTTATAAATACTATTAGTATTCAGGGAAAGGTTAAGAATTAAAATACACTTTAAAATGGAAGTATAAACCATAACATTTTTTCAGTACTTCAATAAAAATGGACAAATATAACTTCGCTATCGTGTCGCTCTAGCCGTGAGAGGTCAACATAATTCAGAGATTAGAATTTAGCATTATCCAAGCTGATAATTCATAACTATATATGAGTTATTAGATTTTCTTCCCCATTTTTTGTAAAATATGGATATTATAATGTAACACCTCAGAATTAACATCAAAATTGCTAAAAAATTATTTTAATTGTAAAACGGTTGTTCCTATAGTTCCACTGAAACTTAATGATTGACAAAGGTTCTTTAAACTAGTACAAATGCCTCTACATTTTCTGGCATTTCCACTATCTCTTCTACAAATAAATTTTCCAGTCACTGAATTATTTCAAAGTGAAAAAAAAAATGAATAAGTCAGTGAATTAAAAAAAAAAAGAGAATAAAAAAATTTTGGCGTCTTAAATTTCAGCTGGGTTAGTCTTAATTGGCTTTATTTTCATGAAATTTGACTACTTCAGGGCAACTAAAACTTTTCTTTGCCTCTGGACTTGATTTCTAATTTGTTACTGTCTTAGCTAGCCCATGGTAACAAGAATATAAGGGTCAATACTGAAATGTCCACAGGAAAATAGGCACTGGTGGATCTGTGCATACACCAAGATATTATACTTTGTTAAGTCACATGTTTCTTACCAGTGATACTCCAGTGAAATCATGTTCCTTCTATTTTCTAATTAGTTCAGGTTAAATGGATTTAAATTATTTTGAAATCACATTTGCTTTACTACTTGGTACTTTAGTTATAAGTATTCATCTTATAATTTTAAATAAAATCAGATTATACTTGATAGCATGGTTAGACTTCAGAAAATGATAATTAAATCCTGATAAAATATCATGCCTATGTAAATGTGGAAAACATTATTGTCACGAGTGATGTTAATTCAATATAATTCTCCTATTTTTTAAAATCTTTTCTCCTTTCCAGTCTCCTTTATTCTTGATTTTGTAATGGCATATAAAGGCAGGTTGTGACAATTTCAATTTTACTAAAAATGTTAAAGACCTTTTCCTAAAAAATTATTCCTTTTCTACTCTTGTGCCACTTCCACTGTATTTGTTCAGTTATGGATGTAAATGATTTTTAAAATCTGCTATTTATAAACAGATTTCTGTTTTATGGCTATATGAAATTGATTTGGTAAAGTTCTCTTGATTAAAAAACAAAAATAAAAACAAAACAAAAGGTTGCCTGACTAATATCTTCTCCAGAATACCAATCTAGAACAACACCAATACAGGACAATTGTGATTATGGCTCATAATATTCTCTTTCAGAATAGTACCATTGTTTAACCTGGAAAACATGTGACTTGCCAAAGTTATTCACTAATTACCTCCTAAAGCCACAGAAATCCTTACTACTACTACTACTGCTATTACTACTACTACTACTACTACTACTACCACCACCACTCATAATAATAATAGCAATTATCAAACGTTAGGAAACTTAATTATGTCAGCTATACTAGAATGTTACTACGCAGTTTCAAAACCGCATAAACTCTTTCTTCCTGGCCCTGAATCCCACTAGTCTTCTTAGATGCTAGAAGTAATATCTCAAGTTTGTACATTCTCATTCAGAAATTTTTATAGACCAGCACTTACTAAATTATCACTGCCCATCTAGTTTTTAATCTCCACATTTTATTGAAAGCGGCATGAAAGCTCAGAGGAAATTGTATATAAACCACAAAGGTTGGGTTTAGTTCATGACCCCCTCTTTAGAATTCTGATGTCATTTGATTTTGTACTTTCTTGTGACACATTAGGTGACTCTTGTATGACCAAGGATATATTTCCACAATTCCACTTGATCAAATCATGTTGACGAAACATGATTTTTTTCATAGCCCTCTTCACAACAATGAGGGTCTATATCATATCTCCTGCTTCTTTGGGCTATTGGTTTATTTTCTCTAATAGGCTTCAGTTGGAGCATGCAAGCAAGATAGCAGAAGCTCACCTTCCTTGGAGTTAGTGCAACCCAGAGGAAACCCTCTCTCATCCTTTTTAGTTCAAATAGGAAAGGAAGAGGCTGCTTCCACTATCCTTTACCAGATTTGCCATTTCTATCTTATTTGCATATTGTGCTCTGGTTAATTGTCTTCTCATTATCTTACCAAAACAAATGCCATGCACTCAGCCATGCATAAAGTGCAGACATTCATAATTGCATGTTATACAAATTCTTTTTACCTTTCTTACAGTTGATATTTAAGTGTGATAATATTTGGGGGTTTTGCCTGAAGTTTGACAGGGGTGAAGAATGCAAATGTGAAGTTGTCATTCTGAATGCCACAGAATCTGAACATTCATCAAGAGAAAATATCTAGAAACGTACCAGGACAAATATCTTTGAAACGAGCCAAGTTTCTAGTGATAAGCTGACTCTTTCTTAATAATATTCTGATCAAGATATTTGAAGGGTCTTAAACTGAAAAGGGAATAAAATGCCACAATGAGATCAGTCATATTTAATTACATGAGCCTGTTCAAAATAAACAAGTCATGGTAAAATAGGAAAGCTATATACATATGCTTTCAAAGATCTAGCAGGCAAAGATCATACAAACAAGCTTAATTTTAAAAATATTCTATTTCCCATTTTTTTTTTTTGCAAATATGATAGCATAGTATATACTGGTTCTAAAATTGTTTAAAATAACAATATATATTGGAGATAATGTCATGCCAATACATAAAACTCTTTCTCATATTGCACCAGTTCATATTGTATTTTCGGTCTCTAAGTTCTTTAACTAAATCCCTGCTGGGAAACAGTTATATTGTTTTCAAACGTTAGGTATTCTAAACAGTGTTACAATAAATAGAAAATACATGATCATTCCAAGAAATAGAATTTCTGATCAAAGGAATGCATGGATATAATTTGGGCTGATTTTCCTAAATACCCTACAAAGAAATTATATTAATTTATACTTCAGAAAATAATATTTGAGAGTGAGTCTTCTCCCACAATAAAAAAGAGTGTTATCAAATTTCTTTATCACTGCCAATCAGATAAATTAAAAAACGATAACGCAATAAAATTTGATATGGATTTTCTTTTAAAATGATATTTACTTTATTATATATTTAAGATTTTTTCTGTGAGTACTTCAATGCATTTCTATTTGGTGGTTAGATGTTTTTACATCATGAATTGGGAAAACTGACCTTTTTCTTGTGATATAACTGCAAAACATTTTCACTGCCTGGCCGGACGGAGTCGAACAGTCCTGAATGGGGGAGCGAGGGTTAGGAAAAAAGACAGAGAAGAGAAAAAGATCTCGGTGGGCATACAGTCAAAGCTGCAGCCCCGAGTTTATTTAGCACCGTATACTTATACAGCTTGAGTACGTGACAAACTGTTTGTAACAAACTGCTCCAAACAAAACCACAAGTATCCAGAAACAATAGCTGCAATTAACATGCGATTAACATAAGGC
>CM053509.1:77784515-77948247 GCA_028627145.1 Eidolon dupreanum
TCCTCTGGTAATGCAGGCTTTTCTTCTTTTGCTGTCTGTTCTTTAATTTTATCTTTCTCATGTCTAGGATCTATACTATCTTTAATTATATTCCATAAACTAAATGTATCTACAGGTATTTTACAAGGTCCATGGACATTATAATAATCTCTTAACCTTTCCCCTACCTTTTCCCAGGTTTCTATATTTACAGATCCTTTCTCGGGAAACCAAGGACATACTTCTTCTACAAAATGTAGAAATTCTGTAAGCTTCTGTTTTCCTATTTTCGCTCCCCTTGCTCGGAGCCTATTCTTAAGCATATGTACAAAGAGCTCACGGCTATTACTGTTGCCCATCTTACTCCTGCTTGCCGCACCACCTTACCTTGATCGGAGTACTCCTGTTACCATGGGACGCCCTTCACTTTACCCCCGCTCTGAGGTCCCTGTTTGGGCGCCACTTCTACCGGAACCTGCCAGACAGTGCGGACGGAGTCGAGCAGTCCTGAGTGGGGGAGCGAGGGTTAGGAAAAAAGACAGAGAAGAGAAAAAGATCTCAGTGGGCATACAGTCAAAGCTGCAGCCCCGAGTTTATTTAGGACCATATACTTACACAGCTTGAGTATGTGACAAACTGCCTGTAACAAACTGCTCCAAACAAAACCACAAGTATCCAGAAACAATAGCTTCAATTAACACGCGATTAACAGAAGGTGGAGAGAAACCTCCTCCCTTGGAATTTCAGGAACTGATAATTCCTTGCAAAGGGCTCCCAACATTTCACCTATGGTTATTCATCTCCATTAATTTTTGCTTTGCAAAATGTGTATTTATGTAGTTTAGGATAATTTTTTACATTTTCTGAGACTGCATTAAAGTTATAAAGACTTTGCACATTACAATATTCAAAAAATTAAAAAAATAATTTCCTACAGATTTGATTAGTGCTTTTATGGTTTTAGTTTTTATTTTTATAAATATTTGATTGATATGGTATGTATCCCAATATAAGATAAAAGATATGTGTCCAAATGCATTTATTTTTCTAAAAGACTATCCAGTTGACACAAAACTTCTTACAAGAAAAATCAGTGATACAGTGTTTATGAAATTAACCAATGAAACAATAGCCTTCACATATTTAAACAAGCATATATTTGAAGAAAATATCCCATTACAAAAGGAACTCCAAATATAAAATACCTTGATATTAACAAGAAATAAGTGAATTTTATGTAAAGATAACTATATGTTTCTAAATTTCTAAGATAATATAACATGAGTAGGAAAATGTGTACCATTAATTGTTCTGGGCAGATAATTAAATATTAAAAAGATGTCAATTTCTACCAAAGTAATACTAAAATAAACATTATCTCAAGAATATTACATGCAGAATATTTCTACAACTAGATACATTTCTATAAAAAATAAATAAGCAAGCATATCTAGAATAAAAGTATGAAAAAGAAGAGAGGTAAAAATAATCAAGATAATAATGCATGCTAGAAGTGTGCTATGGACCTGAAATAAATAAAACAGTGTAGCATGGTCATATAACTAGATAGTTCAATGGAACGATTTCAGAAAATGGAATAGTTCCATAATCTCCTATTGTATTTTAATGTATGAGAAAGATGACAACTTGATTCGTAAGGAAAAACATGGATTATTCAATGTCAGACTCTTTTTCAACAGCATATCATTTCAGAATTTTTACATTAGTATAATTTTGTGAATTTTAAAACTGACTTTTCTCTCTTGATGGGTTTCAATTTCATAAATAATATTGAGCAACAACTAAGTACACTGTGTTGTGCTAGAAATTCATGGAGACATAAAAAATTAGATATGCTATCTATCCAAATGTATATATCTATACATTTAGGTAGCTAAGAATTGCACAAACACAAGAATTTAAATATAAATTTGTATGTATAAGTCCAATGCCATAGAAATATTACCAAATTTGCTATTATCAGAATCCCAAAGGTCTTTATTTTGCCAAAACCAATAGCTATTTATGTGTCTTCACACTTTCCATTGCCTAAGTTTCATTTGATGCAATTGAATATCTCTTCTCTTTTTAAAAATTTTTTTAAAATTTTTGATTGAATATTCATAGCATAAATTTACTATTTAAACTATTTTTAAGTGTACAGTTCTGGGGCATGAAGTATATTCATGTTATCATGCAACCATCACTACCATCCATCTACAGAGCTTGTTCGTCTTTCCAAATTGAAACTCTATACCCATTAAACATTAATTTTATTCCCCACTACTCCTATTTTCTAGAAATTGCCATTCTAATTTCTATTTATATGCATTTGACTATCCTAGATGTCTCAATTAGTAGAGTTATATAATATTTTTTCTTTGTGTCTGGCTTATTTCTCTTAACATAATGTATTTAAGTTTCATCATGTAACATGTGTCAGAATTACTTTCCCTTTTAAGTTTAAAAATTATTCCATTGTGTCACATTGTAGCATATATTACATTTTGTTTATCCATTCATTTTGACTCTTGTGAATAATGGTGCTAAGAAAATGGGTGAATAAATATGTCTTTGAGTCTTTGATTGCAATTATTTTGTGTATTTAAATGGAATTTCTGGATCATATAAGAATTATATGTTTAATATTTTGAGGAACAGCCTTCCTGTTTTTCACATTAACTGCAGCAGTGCACAAGGGTTTCGATTTCTCCACATCCTTGTCAGCACTTGTTTTTGGTTTTTCTTTATAATAACCAGCATGAGTATTAAGTGGTATCTCATTGTGGTTTTGATTTGCATTTCTTTAATGATTAGTGATATTGAATATCTCATCATGTGCTTATTGACTATTTACATACCTTATGTGGAGAAATGTCTATTCAAATCTTTTACCTATTTTTTAATTGAGTTGTTTGGTTTATTTGTTGTTGAGTTATAGGAGTCCTTTGCTTATTCTAGATATTAATATCTTATCAGATATGTGATTTGCAAATATTTTCTCTAATTTCATGATCTGCCTCTTTACTCTGTTGATAGTGTTCTTTGATGCACAAAAGTTTTCCATTTTAATGAAGTCCAATTTATTTATTCTTTTGTTGTCTGTGCTTTTGGTTTCATATTCAGGAAATCATTGACAAACCCAATGTCATGAAGCTTTCCTTTTATATTTTCTCCTAAGAGTTTTAAAATTTTAGCTCTTACATTTAGGCTTTTAAATATTAATAAAATTTTGTATTATTAATTTTTCACTATTTAATAATTTTTAAAATATTTCATAGTGCTTCTTGCTATTAAAATTAATTGATTTATTGTCAATTATGATATGATGGCCCTCTTTAAGTTGTATTTGCCTGATATTTTTTATTTTATTAATTTTAACTTGGATATGTTATAATGTTTTACATATTTATTTCATAAGAAAAGTTAAAATTATCTGGAATTTATTCCATATTTTTGGTTTGTAATTTTTATATTCACTCTGTGAAATTCTTGTTATTTTCAGCAAAGTTTTTTCTTCTATTGACTTGAAATTACATATTGTATTCCTACTTTCAATATTTACTTGCAAACCTCTACATATCAATCATTCAATAATAATATCCAAAAATATTCACCAAGCTCCCAGTATTCTGTGGCACCATTATAGGTGCATTATAGGAGTATACCGTAGTAAAGAAAGCAGAAAAAAGTCTTAGTACAAAATGGACAATTTCTTAGAAAAAAGTATGCAAAAATCATTTAGTATGAGAGTAACAGGTGAGAAGGAGAGAAAAATAGGGCAAAGAATAGTGGTGAAGGTGTAATTGGTCTGTGTATGTTGAAATTGGTTCAGGGCTATAGCAGTATAGGTTGTAAGAAATGACTGGATTCTGGATATTCTTTGATAATAAAGGAGGGAGGAGGTCAATATATCAAGTGTACTTGTAGGAAAAAGAGAAAGGTTAATGATGTTTTTAAAAATTGCACCCTAAGCAACTATAAAAATAAAATTATCTTTAACATAAGAAAGAATGCTAAATTTGAGATGTTAATTAAACAATGAAATGGCAATGCCAAGTAAACATATGTCTATAAGTTTCTGAGATTCAGGAGAAATTACAGGCTAGAAATCTATTTTTTAGAAACATTAGAATAGAGACTATCATTAATAGCCATCATTCCTGATAATATTACCAAGAAAATTAACATAGCTAGGAAAGGGTAACGATCTAAAAATTGAACTCGGGCCCTGCACTATTTAGATGTTGGAGAGATGAGAAGGGATACAAAAAAAAAACCTAAGTATATATGGCAGGTATAATGAAAAATAAATGAATGTGAAGTTTTAGTAGATAGGTAAAGAAAATATTTAAAAGAGGAAAGAGTGATCGACTCACAATGTTACCTATTCAAAAAGGAAGATGTGGACTGAAGAATTGAGCATTTGATTAAGCAAAACAGAGGTCATTGTTGACATTGATGAGAGAAGTTTCAGAGAATGGTTAAGTTAAATGTATAAATTTAATAAATATAAAAAAGAATGAGAAGGTGAAAATTGGAGAAAATGGGTGTAGACCACTATTTTAAACAATCAAATTGATAGCTTTTAAAAGTTATCAATGAATCTATTCTCTTCCAAAACAATATCAAAACCTTTAGTATGTTAAACGTTTAACCAATAACTCCTTCCATCTTCTATGCTGTACTTTATTATTTAATTAGTCTACATAATATTGATTTTATACTACCAATTATATTTAACAATATATTTACTTTATTTTTCTTCATGTTGTTTCTTGCTTTGCATTTTATCTTCTGGAGTTCAATATTTTATTTACTTAGATAAATTTAAAAAATAATTTTTGCAACAACTAAACATGAAATCTGTCATTCTTATTTTAAAATGACGATTTTATCTTCAATGTTAATAGATAAGTTAGCTTTTTGTAGAATTCTAAGCTGACAATTATTTTTCTTGGTTATTTGAAATGTTTTTTTATTTACTTCTTGCATTTATTATTTCTGTTTTGAAGTCAGCTATCATTCTAGTTGCCTATATGAATTTCTATTTACTTTAGGAGTTCTGTAGATTTATTATAGTGTTTAGGTATGGATTTCTTGGTATGAAGAGGGTCTTGCAATCTGAGGATTCTCACATTCTCAATCCTGGAAAATTATTACTCATTATCCTTTAAAATATTTCTTTTTTTCAACTTATGAAATTGCTATTCTGACAATGTTCACTTCAGTGTTCTCTTTCACATACATATGGAATATATGTATATATATATATACACATACATGCATACACAATATATGTACATATATTGTACATATACATACATACATATATAAATATATATACATATTGTTTCTATTCAAGTTTTTATTTATTTTTTCTATTCTACTTGCATCTCTTTTCAAATTTATTATCTTTTTTTTTCATTCTGGTTTCTTTTCCTTCTTTTATTTCATTTATTTTTTTACTGTATATATGTCATGGTCTCTTTATTGGTTAAGAAATAGTTTCAGCTGCTTTTTAAAAGAAACTAAAAATTATAGTTTTTCATACAACATAGAACTGTATTTTTTCTCATGTAATAGGTCAGGCAGGGAATATAGGCAGCTCTACCCACAAGGTTGTCAGGGACACGAATTTCTTTTTGTTATTCTGCCATTGATTAGGATGTTACTCTCGTTAATATGTCTAGCAGGATCAGTGCTGACTCATCAGCACCATGTCTTTGTTCTGGCTTATGCGAAGAGATAAGAAGGTGCTGGAGAAAAAATAAATTATTTTCAATGATGAAATCTGTAAGATTCAGAAAACACACTCATTCATATTCCTAGTCATATATAGTCAGTTGCTATGTTCCCAGATAAAACTTATTGTGTGTATGCATGTGTGCGTGTAACTTTCATTAGAAAGCAGTGGGAAGAAAGAATGGAGAAAAAGGGTGATTGGCAGAGCCATAGTCTGTACCAAATGTTAAATTTCAAGTTCTTAGATTCCTGGTTTTGTTTTGTTTTTGTTTTTGTTTTTGTTTTTGTTTTTGTTTTTTGTTTGTTTGTATGTTTTGCAGGGGGAATGGTCAGCTTAATTTCTTTCATGTGTATCATTTTCTATGTGACAAACATTTTTATTGTGTGCTCATCTTTAACAAACAATTTCCCCTTCTATGGAGGTCTCTGGCACCTCCTGTTCTGGAAATGACTCTGAGAGTGGTAAGATTTTGCTATTACTAATGACCCCAGAGAAGTGAAAATATCAATACAAACTTGCAAATTTAAGATGCTTGTGCCTTGGGTGGATTTTGTCTCATTCCTTGAGCCCTAAGATTACTTGCTGTTTTCTTGGAACAAGAACTGTTACTTTTCTATTCCCTTATTAAGTAGATGAAGATAAAACTTATTTTACAAATATGGACACTTATGCTTGGATAATATGTGTAAACTGGTACCTGGGAAATCCAGCACGTATGGTTACCTTGGGGCCCTCTTAAAGCCCCAGATATATAGAAGTTCTCAGTTCTAACTCCCACATTTTTCAAAAATGTATTTGGTAGGCAAGTGTGGCCTTGAGGTTGGGAGTGTGTGGGTCCAGAGGCCCTGACATAAAGCTTATACACAATGTCTATGACTAGGGTCAGATCGTCTGGTTTTAAGAAAGTCAGATGTCTGGATTGAATTCTAGGAGAGTTAGAGGAATATCTGTGTCACATAAACTATGTGTTTCCTGTCATCTAATTAATATTTTCAGTATCATGTTAATTACACCAAATTATAAAACAATTTTCCGTAATATTTTCTCACTAAGACTTCCAGAGCTTTCAATAATTTCAGAATATAGTTTCATTTATTCATAAAATTTAAAAGTAATGTAATTTTTGAAAATATGCACTAAAATGATTGCAAAAAGTATATGAAGAGACTTTGATAAATAGAGAGATCAAAAGGAAATGAGTGAACAGGAAGAGAAGGTCAAGGATGACCCCAGAGTGGTCAGAGATATAAAGACTTGGAAAAAATGGTATAGTTTTTTCTGTAGGATAGTGCCCTGAAGATGGACCTAGACATTGAAAGAAAATGAGAAAACCAATTTCCAACGAATTCAAGTGACTGCCTACAAATCCCATGTGTCACATTTCCTTGATTCTAAGACACAGTTAATATAAAATGAACCACTGATTTAATAACAGCTTCCTGAGGAGAAAAGTAATCGTGATATTAGATATATATATAGCAACTATAAAATGCACCTGATTTCATAAATGCTACAATGTGAGAAGCAAAGTCAAAGATGAATTCTATAAAGATAAACTCAAGCTGAATTGGGAAAAGTTATTGAAGAGAAGCAGATTAGTGAAAGTGGGAAATACATCAAATCTCATTGGAAAGGATAAAGAAGCAGAAACTGAGTGATGTGGATTATTCTGAAAAAAAAAAAAAGTGTTTAAACAGTGTATTTGTACCAGAAATGACTATATAATATTCAAAAATCAAAAAATAATTTAAGTAATAAAAGAAATTTTTTAAATAGGGAAAACCCTGTAATTGAGGGATATTGAAATATAACTGTAGTACATGTCTACAAAATATTTTAAAACAATGTAGCTTTATTAATTCTAGATACATACAATACAATGACTTTTGAAATAAAATAAAATAATGCACATAATGACTTTGGCACATGGGCCAACAAAAATCCTACATAGAAAAAAATGAGTTTTTCATTTTTATCAGTGCAAGGTGAGATAAAGACTTCCAATTACTTTGAGAAAATATACAAATAGAGATCTAATGCATGTTCAGACCTGAAGATACAAAATCTTAATTACATTTATTAGCGATTTTTGAAAAACACCAATGCTTTCGATAATCTGATGTGTAGATATATCTTGGTGTAACATATTACTATGAATTTTTGATAATTAGAAATAAAATTAAAAGTTTCTGCTCAGATCTTTCAAGTGTGAACCAAAAAGGTAAATTTTTGTTTCAATTTATGTTAATTTGGATTTGGACAACATTTTTTTTTTTTTTTACTTAGTTTCACGTTTATTATTCTAGTCTGGTGAGTAGGTAATCCTCACTGTACCTCAGTTTTTCTTACAATTAATTTTGTGGCTCATGTAGAATGTGTGAAATATGTGTTTCCTTCCAAATATTTTATTGATAAGAGAACATGATAAAAAGCACTATGTTTCCCAATGAAAATTAATCAATGGCAATGTTATTTTAAAATTTATCTTCAGGTATGCACATATGTGTTAATTTGTTGTAAATTATAGATTGCACTTTGAACTTTTGCCTGCAAAGATGTATTTGTAATCTCTCTTGAATAAGAATAAATCTAGATAAAGTTTAATAATATGTTCTTGTCTTTTTAAAAGAAATAGTGATATTAAGTACGTGGGTAGGCAGTTTCCATTCCATTTTAGCACTGGACTCAATTGTCACACAGGCATTTTATTAACTCGTCTTCTTTCCAAAGGTATTTGATACAAAATAATAGGATTCTCAGTTCCTTTCTTTCTGGGTACCATGCACCATAATCCAGGCTGTATTGCCTATGCTCCCAATACCATTAACAGTTGAAATCATTGAGAGGTTAATTTCAGCACTGGGTCGGGGGCGGGGGGGGGGGACGCAGAGAGGTATATGTATGTAGGTGTAGATGTGTGTAAAAAATATCTCTGTGTATGTGGTATGGTTTTACGTGTTTATGCATTTATATAAGAGAAAGAGGGTCAATGTTGAGATTCAACTGAGTGCTTTTTTAATGCCTTAGGAAATTGAATGTTTCTAGGTCACTACTTGGTGAAATAGTTGTGCAATTGAGATGTGGTGTGTTGACACTACTGACTTTCTGAGTGTAAGCATAATTGGCCTTGTTGATTTAGACATTAGCCCTGGAATATGTATGAGAGGCAGATAATAAGTGAAAATAGGCTTGTAGTGACAGAGAGGAATATGTAGAAGAGAGGAACTGTAAGAGACAGGCTATTGAAAAAGATAACATATCTATGAGAAAATGTGAATGACAAGGAATTGTATGTCAGAGAAAATTAGAGTATGACAGACAAAGTGCACAGAAAAATTAGGCTACAGATGTCAGAAAGGAAGTACATGTGAATGGCAGCACAGGTGAAAATCAAACAGTCAAAGAAATAAGGTGAGAGAAGAAAATGGGAATGCTTTAGGGTAGAAGGTAAAGACAAGAGCTAGAAGGAAAATGAAGATTTAGGAAATTCATTTTTATTATCATGGCTTTTCAGTCTAAAAATACAAAAAAAATATTTTTAATGACAATAGTAATAAAGTTAAATTGTATCGGGAATTTTCAGGAAACAATTTTAATGGGCAAACAAAAAGACAAAAATAATCTACAGTATTTTACTATTTTTATTTATTTTCAGTCACTAAAAGTGATGAGAAGGTATGATACAAGCCAGAAAAACTGAATTTCTTTCCAGTATTTATACCACATAGAGTTGTAATGTTTGATTTTGGAAAAACAACATTCTGATTTAGCTTTTTTAAATTACATTTATTGAGGTGACATTGGTTAAAATTATATAGGTTTAAAGTGTACAATTCAATAATACCTCATCTGTATATTGCATTCTGTGTTCACCACCCAAAGTCAAATCTCCTTCCAGTACTCCTTTACCTTTTTTCTTCCTCTCCCCTTCTACCCTTTCCCTTTGGTAACCACTAAACTGTTATCTGTATCTATAAGTTTTTGTTCGCTTTTCTCATTCATTTGTTGTTTTCAGTTTTATATTCCACATGTGAATAAAATCATATGATTCTCAACTTTTTCTGTCCGATTTATTTCATTTAACATGATAATCTCAAGATCCATCCATGTTGTTGCAAATGGTAGTATTTCAACTCTTCTTATAGCTGAGTAATAAATATTCCATTGTATTTATATGCCACATCTTCTTCATTCAATTATCTATCGAAGGACACTCAGGTTGTTTCAGTTTTGGCCACCATGAATAACACTGCATGTTAAAATGGCCATATTACTCAAAGCAATGTATGGATTTAATGCCTTAGCTTTTCAGTGTGAAAGAGATTTGATGCCATCATTTCACTGGCTTAGGAATTTGACTTCCATAAGAGCTTGATGCCCTTTCTCAGTGCCCCGCAAAATTGTTTCTTTACATCTGCTCTAGCTCAACACCTATGTTCAATGTAGGCCTACTGAGTATTTTCTTTTCTCTATTCTCCACTATGCCTTCCATTCCTCTAAATCAAGAACTGTGCCTTATTCACCATTATATCCTTAAAGCCTAAGAATTAACTAATCAAAGAGGTGGGAAATCTCATTTTAAGTCCTAGAACTGCAGGATTTTGCTTTGAACTGTGACATATTATTGCTCAGAGAGTGCTGGCCAACACATTAGATTTCTTGGATATAAAATCATTGTTCTTAGATGCCTATACACTTCTGCCCTGTCAACTGGTGGCTCTGAGGGCTGTTCATATTTTTAGATCAATGCTCTGTTCACAAGCACAGACAAATGTGGAAGACTTTTCCCTTTCATAATTTCAGAGATTGTGTTATAATAATATTCAATATTTAATTTTCCAGCATTTATAAACAAACTTGTTTATAATAAAAACATGAGTAAAGTTAAGAGTGAATCTAATCATATTAGTGAGACATGAACTCCTCATCTTCTCCATAATTTTTACATGTAGATAAAAGGAAATATATGCCAATGATTTATTAGCTTGAAGCAACTATGAAATATTATATACTCATACATTCAACAAATTATTTTTGATAGCATAATGTGTGTTAGGTAATCTTCTAGGTTTTGGAATACAACGGTGAAAATAATAAGTTGTTCTTCTGTAGAGAAAAAAAAGATAGATATTTAGCAAACTATTATATTTATTTAAATTGAGACACACTGTCATGTCCTGTAATTCCAGACTATAAAATTTATTTTCTACATATATAAACTGTTGAAAGTATTTTTTCTTTTCTTATATATATGTATTACAGAATGTAAAATTTATTTTGTGTATATATATGTATAATATACATATATATATATAAATGACATTGTTAAAAATGTATGATTAAGAGCTTTGGAGGTACTCAAGATACGAAGGAGATAGGAAACAAGGTCACTATGCTCCTTTGATACCAGAGAAGCAATGAAATCATAAAGACCTTTTTCATTTATCTCAAGTTGAACTCCTGTAAAAACAATTATAAATCACTAGGAAAAGAGTAAAGCAAAACAAGAAAAATAATTTGGTCATAAATATAAATTTTACACAATAATTATCATATTTAAAATATGGTATCTTAAGGCAATACTACTGAAGCAAATCCCTACTAAAAGCATCTTTGGTATCTCAAAATCAAATCTCAGCTTAATTTTAAATTTATATGTAGTGCAATGACTGCATAATGGATTTCCTTGTGCTGTGTGGTATAGCAATTGCCAGGCTGTGCCTTAAATAATGCACTAATCAATTTCATATTTTCTTCATTTTGTCAGTTTCTTGTCTGGTATTACTTATCTAAGCTTATTCTGGAATATAGTCATGTCAGTAGTATTTAATGGCATAAGAAGTATATTTCATTATTTTTGAAAAATGTATCCCTTTTCAAGAAAAGAATATTCCTATGAAAATATCATTTGACTTTAGGACTTTATCTTTTCCTTTCACCCCTTTTTTTCTTCTTTCATTTTTTCCCCTCTCCTATCTTTTTTTCTCTTCTCTCTCCCATTCTCTCTTGAATTCTTTTTTCTTTCTCTCTTTTGTTAATTAGAATTTTTAGCATCATTCTTATCAATAACTATTATTCTATCTTAACTTTATTGTCTCATGGTTTAGGTTTATCATAACAGCCTCAAAAGATTTTCTGCCCTTACTTTGTCTAGTGCTACATTATTATACACCTTCTCTATGCGAGTACCTAGTAATGTTTTACCTTAATTTTTTTATTCTGTATACTACAGAAAACAAAATATCTTTTATGCCTCTATCATTCTCTGCAATAAATAAAATAATAGCTCCTAGAAAAAAGGACTAGTATGTGCAGGTGGAGACTTAATTTCAGAAGTATGCATGTCATTAATATGATAAAAGAATAAATACAACAGAAATAATCTATTTTAGAATATTTTTCCTCTCCTCTATATGCAGCAGAAGACAATCAAGGATAATGAATTATGAAAAGAACCAGAAGAGAAAGGAAAACAGGAGAGGAAGAGAAGAAAAGGAAATTTAAGGAAAGAAATGCTGGAAATTTTTCTTTTACCCATTTTCCTTCCTAGAACAATAACTAAGATTTATTGTTCTAAAGTCAAGCTCTAATAACCATCCTGGGTTAAACAACCATGGAGGACGCCCCTCAACACGACTTTCGCCTTTGAGATTTAAGATTAACTCCTTTAAAGAACGAAGCTTATGTAGCAGGATGAGGGTAAGGAGAAGTGAGGCTGGTGACTTGAATGGAGGAGGAGGAGTAGTTAGCCCCTAGGAGAGGCTTCCTTAGACTGGATGCTAGAGGACCAGACAGTTCTAAGACTGGGACAAACATCACATGATTCTGACTTTGATGGGAATTGAGACACTAGCACAAAGTGCCTCAATGATGGACCCTCTCATGTGGAGAGAGAATGTGTGAATGCACCTGGAAGCAGGTCATAAAGCCCAGTGACCTTGTGTGCATTTGGGAAGGAACAAGTGAAGAACACAGGGCCCAAACAATGGAAAACATTCTCAAACGGCAAAACCAGTACTTATAATTACAGCAACTGCTTAAGCCTAAATACTAAGACCAACTAGTCTAAGAATCTAAAATTCCATACACCTTGTGGTACACAGAAAAATGTCCCCTTCTCAAAAATGCTATGTCCAGATTTCTAGTAACTGAATATGTCACTTTATGTGGCATAGGGGAATAGATTGCATATAGAATTAAAAGCTGTTAATCACTTAAATTTAAAATAAGATCATCTTGGATTATCCAGCTGGGCTGAATGTAATTACAAGGCTTCTGAAAAAGTAGAAGAGGGAGATAGAAGAAGTCATGTGATAGGATGTGAAAATAACTCAACCTACTATTGGTTTTGAAAATGGTGGTCTGTGAGCCAAGAAATGCCAATAGTTTCCAGAAGCTAAAAAAGGTAAGAAAAGAAATTCTCTCTCACAGCCTCGAAAGAAGTATGGCCCTATCAGCACCTTAAATTTAGACCCATGAAACTTGTGTTAGGCATCTGACCTACATAACTGCAAGATAATAATAGTGTTGTTGTTGTTCTTTTAAACCACTAAGTTTATAACAATATTTCATAGAAGAAATAGAACACTAACATCACACACACACACACACACACACACACAAAGTGTGGGAGGATGTTGAAATTTTAGTTAGCCTTCACTATCAAATTTGAATGATAAAAATAAGAAAAATACTATGTTTGTAAGTTTTATTGAGGAAACTCACACCTGTTTTATAAATTCTTGTCAAAAAGATTCACCCATATATAAAGGCCTCACCTAATTTTGAATCACACACATGTAACACCTTAGGACCATCAATTCAAATGTTTAGATTAAATGTGTGGATCTAACAGAAAAACTGACTACAACAAATAAAAGGTTTTGTTTATATGTATCCTGGAAGGATTTGCAGTGGTAGGTTAAATCTTCTGAGGCTGTTTATACTGGAGCACAGGAGAAGGCTCAGCCTGACTCAGCTCACCAGGGTCAGCATCATGACGGACCTCAGTCAAATCTGAATTGACCCTCAAGGAGCCATTTTATTGCTCAACTATGAACTGCAGAGAGCTGAGCAATATCCTTTAAACGCCATATAATGAGGAGATTTTGTTCTAGAGGGTGGCCTGTTACATGGACAGGAACTAGAGAAATCTTGTGTTTATATTGAGGATCAAATTCTCAGCAAGTGAAGCTTTTTTACTACCTTCCTAAGTAAAAGAAAGGAGAAATACTCTGCACTTCCCCACAATATGTTTCTCCTTCCTGTCAGGTTTCTGCCTAAAATACAGCCTAGTGACTGAAGTTAAACTGCATGCAGGTGCTAGTACTGGCAGAGGGCTAAAGCTAATAAAGTTCTACCTAGCGCAGAACTGCTGGGCAGCAGATGGAGGGTGATTCTGTGTAGTTCCTGGCACATGCTCCTTTATAGATTACATAGCACATCCCATAGGCATGAGCCAAACATGTGAGAAATATTTGCTTTGGTCTGAGTGCATTTGCCCATAAATTGATGCTAAGAAAGAAAAAAAATATCTCTGAAAAGAAAAAGGGGTTGTGATATAATTCTATGAAATGCATGATGGAATATTTATAACACATCATACACAATTTACATCATTTCATTTTTATGTAAAAAAATACATCTCACCAAAATCCATTTTATGTTTCACTTTAATCAAACTTGGTACATGATAGAATCACATCCTTAAAAGCTGGGAAAGGCCACTCAATGTCATTCTGCTGATCCTCTCCAGCAAGACACATTTGATCTATTTTTTCAAAAGCAGGGAAAGAGAGTCTATAGAAATGTTTTTCTTTGCAAGGAGGAAATAGAAGTGGTTCTCTCTTGGGGAAAACTAATATTGTTAATCCCCCTCACATAAGAACACAAACACTTTATTCTTTGAAGAGAATACTAGATAATGGCTTAAGTTTAGGTATTCATTCTGTACCATTTATAAGTCCACATGGGGCCTTGAGGCCAATTCCAATTACAAGCAAGAAAGGTCTAACCTTGCAGACTCTGTTAACTCAGCAGCCTTCCTAAGTGGCCCCAGGGGTTCACCAGTCTATGCACTCTTCATATCAAAGCTTGCATCAACATAACAGTTATTACTCTGTACCAATGGGAGCAATTGCTTCTTATTTGAAAATTTTCTTTCAGGTGACTAGGGAATGAAAGATTTCTTGACACATTCACAAGGAACATATATAATTGAAATCACTCAGTATGGGATTGCAATTTAGAGATACATTATTTCATGAGGAAAGGTTAGCTTTCAAGATACAGTCAAATTAAATGTCTATGAGTTATCATTTTTTATTAGTGCAATTAGATAAACATGAAATCTGTAACCTTCTGAAAATATATAGACTGTTATACTTCAAAAAATCAACAGAAGTGAATTATTGCAAAAAGGAACTCCTAACATGAAAGAAAATATATGATTTCATAGGCAATTGATCTTTAGCTAATGATAAAAAAGGTTAAAATATCTTTTTATGCATATGTGTAACCAATGATTCTTTTTAGTATATATTTTTTTCATTATTCAATGTTAGTAGAAAACATTGCAATTCAGTTTATGTATACCTAAATTTGGAACAAGGATAAATAAAAAAATTTTAAAATTAAAATGAGACATTTATCAATTAGTAAAAGTATAGACATTTAGATGCTAAGGAAAATGATCAATGGAATTATTTATTCCTTTTGTCCAGAGAGACCTTGCATGAAATAAAGATGGGAAAAAGGCCTAACAAACTGACCTAATCCTGCTACAGACACCTGTGCAGAAGATGCTACCCTAATTTTCCCACCATTTAAGCTTCATTATTATACTATGTTTATGCCTGGAAGTTCATGAACCTAATTATAACAGATTGAATTCTAGGTACACACATGCACACTAGGCAAAGAATTATATAGCAGCCAAGTGTCAATCAAAATGACCTCACCTGCCAAACACCTAGGAATGCCTTTGGAACCACCTATTATGGTCCCAAATATAATGCAAACTTTCCCACTTTGGGTCCTTTTGGCGGCCTTTTATGTGCCCTTTTTTGTGGCCCTTTTGTAGTCCCTTTGTGTTGGTTATTATGGTTACAGCGCTCTGTTACAGCGACCATGTGCCTCCCTGGGGCATGTTTTGTCTTTCTAAAATATTCTTTTAATAAATCTTTTCTAAATCTCACTGACCTGTGATTCTTCACTGTGTTCAATGAGAAAGAATGGGGGAAAAATCCTAACTACACGTCTGCGACACCATTATCACTCTCCCTTTCCCCCTACCGTCAGGACAACACCAAACTTCAATCAGCCCCAATGGTGACAATTTAGATGGCTAGGGATATTGATCCAGTAGAATTATTTGTTCCTTTAGTCCAGAGAGACCTTGCATGAAATAAAGATGGGAAAAAAAACTAACAAATTACCTATTTTTAAAAAGTTAGGTTCACAGCAATATTGAGAGGAAGATAAATATTTTGATAAAAAACAAACAAACAATTATGATAATGCCTTTCCAACCATGGCTTTCCACATGTAGAAAATCAAATCTACTTGGACTTGTTAATATATGATTTTCGGCATACAAAATAGTTTTAGTTTCAATATATGATAAAAACCTGAGTCACTACATTAATTTACTGAGGATTTCATACGGTCTATTAGAAAGTTATGGAATATCTATGTGTATGGTAGATTTTGTTTTCCCTGTTATATAAAAATCAAAAAGAAACATAGTTAGGATGAGCCCTTGTGTTTACATTTAGTAAGGAAGGACTGTAGTTACTACAAAGACAATCTCTATCGAAAGGCCTTGCTTGTCTAGACAGAGAACTGACCCAGGAGATTTCACTACCACATCAGCCTGGAGGAAAGGGCAGCATGAAAACCCAATTCCTCATCAATGGCTGGGATTCTGGGGGTCTCTTCCTGGGTTTCTAATTACCCACCCTGTCCAGCATCTACTCTATGATTTGAAAGATAGAAAATGGACTTTCAATCAGTCTGAGCAGGTTAGTGCTATATCCTATTTTTTCTGTTTCTCTGGATAACTCTAATATACCTTCAACATGACTTTATTTTGTTCTCCATCCCTGCTTATATACAGGTAAACCCAAAAAACTCTCATTAGGGAACAGGTAAATTTGATACTACCTGGTAACATGAGATTGAATCTTGGGAAGAAGAATAGCTCTGTAGGATTCACAGCTGTTATGAGACAATTCAGTCTATCCCAGATACAGACATTATTAGACCATTTTGCCAAATTCATTTTAAATAGTTTTAAAATTTTTCTAAAATATTATTGAAATAATATCAAATATTACTATAATTGAAAGACACATTAACCATACAGAGACTAAATATTCAATAGAATGAGAATAAACTGTGGTAAGAGACAAACATTTAAACTCTCTCCTTCTTTCCTTTTTTTCTTTTGTAACACATTTTTACTTTAAATTAATTAAAATTTTTCTCCAGGTTGAATAATTTATCTTGCCATCTGAAGTAGATAAAATATATATTCTCCTATATTTATGAGGTTTAGTGATTTTTTGACAGGAAGCCATTTTTTCTGTCATATATATGTATAAAAACATACACAATTTAGACAACTTGAAATCTAATGTTGGATTTAAAATATTATATTAAATGCTAGAAGGTATTATAAATTTATATTATCATCTAAATAGATATATTGGTAGGATTATACCTGATTTAATATTAAAAATAAGAAAATACCTATTATGACAAAAATTTACAAAATGGCAATTGAATTGTTCACTAATGAGTGTAAGTTATTTGTAGTATGATGGAAGAAAATTGGAAAGGGATGAAAGATGGTCTAATGATGGCCAAACATTCATTTTTTAAATGTGAGTCAAGAGGTTATTCTTTGAGACAAGCTTTAATTGTGATGCATTTTTGATTCATGCAGGAGACAAAACAGAGGCTTATAATTTTTTAAGATCCCTTACCAAGGCTATAGAGAGTTTTCTACATTAAACCAGCACACTAAATGGATAGAGGTTCTAGTTCTAATGAATATCCATCATTGTTCATTCTTCAATAATATGAGTTATGAAGAAATAAAACAATCTACCCATATTAACAAACCATAGATTATTTAGAATAAAAGCCCACAGAATATTGAAGATTTCTCCCTGATGAATGCAATAACAGAAATAATGTGCATTTCCACAAATTATTTAGTGAAGGATGACACAACAATGAGCCAGGTAAATTTACATATTCCTACATTGTCACTAATGGCAATTATTAGAAGAGGAAGATAGATCTTAGGTTGTTAGCCATAGGAAGGGCCAAAGATCTCCTTTTCAGTTAAAACTTTATATTTTTCTCTTTAATACTATTTTTATTCAAAATGAATATGGATCTGGATGTACTGAAGTTTTAGAGACATAAATCAAGAGAAGCGTGTTAAACTACCTTGAAGTTGTTTAAAATGCAGTGTGTGGATGGAAGTCTGGAAAAGAGGTGCAAGGATTGAAGAAGATGTGAGTAAGGCTCCTAGCCCACTCTTCTTATTCTTTTTAAGTAGAAGAAGCTACTTTAGTGTAAGAATACTGACTGAGATTCATCCATTTACTTACCACACAGCAGGAAAAATAAAATGGCTTATGTAATTGGTAAGTGCATGGTCTTTTGTACACTCTTTTTTTGTCATCATTTTTCAAATAGTTTAGCATTTGAGTGCAAGAGTTTAGTCTACTAATTGAGCCTCTTTCTATCCCAACATGTAGTATATCTCTGAACACTATGAGAACTATAGGGGAGTAGAATATGGAGGAAAAAAATGAACAATACAGAAGATTATTCTTAAAATTAGGGTACATGTGTGGCGCTTAGAGCTTTTCAGGCAAGACTTTTTGAATCTGCTACTTGTAGATGCCTATTTCCAGCCATGAGGCTGTTTTTCACAACTATATAAATGTATAGTTGTTACAATTTGGCTTTAACATGTTGACCTGGGCAAGAGGTATGAAGTCTTAGGCTTCTTAATGTTTTATCTTGGCAGGTTGCTACAGCTTAGTGATGTGGCATTCTGTGAGTCATCAACAGTTTCTTAATTTATGTACCAGACCCTAAATAAATGGTCATGGGCCTCAGCAATCACAGGAGACCTACAGACTTCAATAAAGGCAAAAGAATGAGAACTGTTTGAATGTGACTGGGGGTCGGCTTAATGAAATTTGAAGTGCAAATGTAACCTCAAAGAGTGCCAACCACAAATGACTTGGCAATTAATGCTATTTAGGCAGACTTTAGCTAAGTAGGCTCAAATAGTTTCAGAATGCAGACTACCATGTGACTATCCATGAATTAATTATCCAATTAAAACTTTTTGTTTTACACATAGAGTAGGAACTCTTCCACATATAAGCCATTCATATATTAGGAACTAATAAAAATCTTTGCTGCTTTAAAATTTTAAGGCATCTCAGTTTTGAATGTACTACAGAATACTTGAGTTTCTAGCTTTAAATGGTTAATATCATACCTTAGTAAGCATTTATAGATTGGTTGTCCCCAAAATTAATTCTCTATTTAAGCCATGAAAAAATTTTGAGCATGTAGCTTACCCACATGTTCAAAAGGCAGAAGAAATTCAACTCAAAGAATTGAACGAGAAGTTTCAAGGCCACACAGCATTTTTAAATAAATACAGTAATTGCCTATCACCTAAAAGGAAGAAAATGGCTGAATTTCTGAAATTAATACTCCAAAAGAAAAGAAGAAAGGAGAGAAATATCAGAGAGGAATCAGGAAGTATCTTAATATATTGAATTCAGATCTGGATTCAGTGCTGGTTGAGACTTCTCAACTCAAGAGATTGAAAGTAGATAAGATTCATTGTCATTAGTGAATATTTTGTACAGGTCTCCTTTTAGACAAAATCTAGAAAGCTGTTAACTGGTATAGATCAGTAAGAAAAAGATAAGTAAAATAACAAGTCATTTTGCAAATGTTACTAGCCTTATATATATATCATGGAATGTAAAGGGCAAAATTAAGAAACATTAAACTGCTATTCAGAGAAGCTTTTTTTAAATGCATGACTGAACAGTAGAAAGAAATGAAAATACAACAGATATACTACACTGCTGCCAAAAAAGAAATAACCAGTAGAAATGCAGCTTTCTGCACTTGATAAAATTTAGAAACATTTTATATATTGTTATTCTGTAATGAAAGTGGATGAAAAAGATACAGTAATAGAATAGAAGGATATAATACTTACTTATATATCTAAGAAATATCTTTGGGACAGTGCATAAGAAATTGATAACCTGGGAAAGGAAAGTGAATCCCTGAAGGAAAAGAAATGAGTCTTCACTGTGTATACTTTCATTGCATTTGCATTGCATATGAATGTTTGAGAATAAATACCCCAAAGAACCCATGCAAAAACCAGAAATAATAAACTCAGCAAGTTTGCAAGATTTGAAATCAACATGCAAAAATCAGTTGCATTTTTATACACTAATAAATAATTCAAAAAGGAAATTAAGAAAACAATTCTGTTTTCAATAGCATCAGGAAGAATAAATGTTAAATGTTTCCTATGGGAAAAGGAGGATGCTTTTGCACCCCAAGGCAAGGAGTGAACTGTAAAAGAATGGTGCTTTCGAGAGGACAGTATTGGGAAATATAACTAAAAATATTCTTCATATTCAACAAACATCTCCAGATAGGCAGGAGAAAAAAAAATCTGTATTGAATAAGTATTAAACTAGAATGTGATGAATGTTGCAAGCAGTCTGTTAAGAGTTTGAAAAGACAATCTTTAATGATAGAAAGTAGTATTGCATCTTGGAGCTAGGCACCCTGAGGAAGTTAGTCTTATACGTTCTGACAGAAACTGGAAGATAGGGCATTACCTTCCTTGATGTTTACATTTCAAATAGATGTTTACTAGGACCTTGAGAAAGCCATGCCAAGGTCATAAAGCTGGCAAGAAGCTTATTCATATTTTCTAAGATTATATGTATATTTTAAAGATACAGTGAAAGAACTTCAAATTATACCTTTTTTAAAAAAAGTAGAATCACTAAAAATAGGGAGGAGGGAAGCTTGTCCTTTGATTTCTCTTACTTTCAAAATGTTAAAAGACATTTTTAATTTATATTTGCCCTTACTACAGGCATCAGAATCTGAAGTCAAATTCTCGGTGAATCTCAAAAATTAGTAAGTCAGGCCCACACTGCTATGGGAGCAGTGCACCACAGATTTTTTGACTTTAAGATCTTGAGAGATAAGGTGTCAGACTCTCACTTGAAATAATGTGAAGGCAAGAGGGTAGAGAGAGCAATCTTTAATAGCAATACAAAAAATAGAGGGCAATGGTGGTATAAGGTATGTTTTCAAGTGGATGCCATCTTGAAATGCTAAATGCTAGGAAAGTAGATATCAGGCAGGTAACTAACTACCAAACCTACAAAGAACTCCAACAGAGGAGGAATAGTGCAGTTTCAAGGTGATATTTTGAGGGAGTTCTCCAAAGAATCCATTAACGTACCTTCATTGAAAAGCTTGCATTTAGATGTTTCTTATAAAATAAAGAATTAACATGCAAAATAAAACATGAAATAAAACAGCCTTTCCCTGTGGAATTTTTACCCATTCCATTTTTAGCCTTAAAGTTGAGTTGCAGAAGCAAGGCAAGAGGAAGTAAAACAAGGAGGATGAAAATAATTAACTTCCTCCTCCTTCCCAGTATTCTATTCTCTGCCTGGAGAAAGTAGAGAAACATTGAATAGAATGTGAGATTAAAGACTGATTTAGATTGTATGAAATCTTTTAATGCCTGAAAGTGGCTGGGAAGTTATAGAATCTTGCCAAGATGTGAGGAAAGGGAGTTATCAATTTTGGCAGAAAAAAATCCAACAAGAAGTTTGAGGGGAGGCAAAGGGTTGATATGTTTTCCAACAATATTACACCAAATTCAACTCATTTATTAAACCATGGCTTACGCTAAATATTTATATCTAAAATACATGTACAAATTTTTACAGTAGAGAAAATGCCAGTATTAACTCTTTCTAGTATTTTCTTTGTTTCTTTGGCTACATAATCTGTGTTTTCTTTGTTTTGTTTTGGGTGCATACATGGATATATTTTGCCATCTGTTACATATACAGATGTCTTTCAGTTCCTTTTAAAGTTATTTTCATAACATAAATGATATAATTTAATTACTGTGCACATTACTTCCTCCCACTTTTCCTCTTCACTTTACTTCAATGTTTTTATTATATAGCAAGATAACATTATTTTGTATTGCCATGGTTTATAACATTTTTATTCCCTTGTGTACCATAATTCTTACAATTGTTGTACTTTTTCACATTTAAATAGGTTAATTGCTCTATAACAACTGTTCCATAACATGATTTCTATACTTATGAATCCTTTATTTCACTAAATCTATTTGTGGGCAGTATTTTGTCTTCAAGTCATACCTTTCTAGAGAGTCTATAGGTACTACATTCACTGAGCTTTTGTACTGTTTATAAAAGTCTTTCTTCTGTATCTTTGCATGAATGACAGTTTGTTTGTGTTTGCTCATCATTCATCTTCTGTTGTGTCAGAGACAATAGAGGTCAGAGTCAATGGAGGAACATCATCAAAGAATATGAATTTTAGAGTCATACTGTCTGCAATCTATTCCTATCTCTACTGTGTAAACTTAAGTTACACTTCTATTTAATTCAGTTTTCTTATCTGAAAACATTAGAATAATAATAAGTCATCTACCTTATTGATTACAGTACTGCTGTGAGGATTAAATGAGCACTTAGTAAAGTACTTAACAGGAGAAGATTGGAGAATTTAGTAATTGAGTACATAGTAAGCACTATATAATCATTATTTACTATTTCTTTTTTTAAATATTCTCTTTCCTTTGTGAACTATTATTTCAGAGGTTCTTTCTTGATTATTTACTTATAAGAAGAGAGCTTTAAATGAGCCTCCTCTTTTTCTAAGAAAATTATAGTTAGATATGAGCTAAGGGATCAGCAAATAATTATATTAGGAAGCCATATACTAAAAGTCAGGTGAATGTTCTCTCATTTCTGGTAAGTAAATTAATGAAAATGAATAGAGTAGCTCAAAGATCTTTGTGATGGTACATCTATTTTTGAAATGTATCTTAAAAACTGAGCCTGTGTCTCCTTTGTTTTTCTTGCTTCGTTTCCAGCAGGGTTGTTGTTGTTGTTGTTGTTGTTGTTGTTGTTGTTTGCAGTTTGGGAATCAGATGGGAGTGGGAGATAAGGATTTCTGTGTTAGTATCCTTTTGCCACTCTGTAGAGTTGAATACAGCTCTTGCTTTTCCCAGGGATAATTGAAACTGCCAAAACTTATTGTTTATTTACTTAGTATTCATTCAACAAATATTTATTGAATGCTTACTATGTACCACACTTTGTGCTAGGTGTTAGTGATACAATGAACAAGAAATGAGTGAAATGATATTTTCGAAGTGCTGAAAGAAAAAAAAAAGTCATGCAAGAATACTATACCCAGCAAAACTGTCCTTCAGAAATAAAGGAGAGATAAAAAAATTTGCAGAAAACCAAAAGCTAAGGTAGTTTATCACCACTAGACCTGCCTTATAAGAAATGTTAAGAGAATTCTTCCATTTGAAATGAAAAGACATCGAGTAACAACATAAAAACATATAAAAATATAAAACTCATTGGTAAAATTAAATATATGCAGTTGATCCTTGTACAACATGAGGATTAAGGGCATAAATTCCTTACATAGTCAAAAATCTGTATATAACTTTTGATTGCCCAAAAACTTAACTAGTAACAGCAGACTGTTAAACAGAAGCCTTACTGAAGACATAAACAGTTTATTAACACTTACTTTCAAGTTATATGTATTATATATTGTATGTTTACAATAAAATAAGCTAGAAAAAATATTAAGGAAATCATAAGGAATAGAAAATATATTTACAGTGCTGTACTGCATTTATTGATACCATAATTTTATACCATCTTATTTACAAGATGAATTGTTTGTCAATACCTACATCGATACTGTTTTAGAAGATATAAAACACCGTAGATGTTATAGGTATTACCAGCACTAGACATTAAAAATGAAAAGATAATGTGAAAAATTTTATATTTATTTAAAAGCATAATAATTCATCAATTAATATAAAGCAGCAATAATATTGTTTTATCATATCCCAGTGTAATCAATATAATTGCTTTACAGAAGTAAGAAAATCTCCAAAAAATTTCCAATATATTTATTTTAAAAAATTGTGTCAAGTGGACCAATGCAGTTCAAATCCATGTTGTTCAAGGATCAACTGTAGTCAAATTTAGATGCCCAAATACTGTAATGATAGTATGTAAATCACTTTTATCTCTAGTAAGAAAAAGTTTAATAATATTAAAAATAAATGTAGCTATAACAATTTGTTAATAGATACACAATATAAAAAAATGTAGAATGAAATAGTATAAAACATGGAAGGAGGAAAGTAAAAGTATAGAGTTTTATATTCAATCGTGAGTGAGTTGTTATTAGCTTAAAATAGACATATATAATTTATATAGGGTTTCATGTAAGCCTATGGTAACCACAAAGAAAAAAATCTACAATAGTTTTAAAAAGATAAAGAAATTAAACAAGAAATGAATTGCAAAGGAAGACAGTAAGACAGGAGGAAAGAAACAAATAATTTTTTTAAAAAACTCAGAAAACAATAAAATGGCAACAGTAAGTTTTTACCTATTAATAATTACTTTAAATGTAGATGTATTATTTAATCAAAAGACACAAAGTGGATGAATGGATTAAAAAATCGACAAGTCAAGAATATTCTAGGAAGAGACTCACTTTAACTTCAAGGACACACATAAGTTGAAAGTGGAGAGAGAAAATTTCCACACCAATGGTGATAAAAAGAGAGTAGGAATGGATATATTTATATTAGATAAAATAGATTTTCAGTAAAATTGATCATAAGGGACAAAGAATGTCACTTTATAGTGATAAAGGGGTCATTTTATCAAGAGGATGTAACAATTGTTAATATATAGGCACCCAACACTGAAGCACCTAAATATTTAAAGCATATAAATATTAGTAGAGCTAAAGGGAGATATGGACAGCAACACAAGAATAGCAGAGAACTCAATACCCCACTTTTGCACTGGCTAGATCATCCAAACAGAAAATTAATAAGGAAATAGTGTATTTGAATAACAAAAAACACAGAATGGGCCTAACAGATATATAAAAAACATTCCATTCAATAACATCAGAATATATATTCTTCTCAAACCCACCGGGAACCCTCTCTGGGATAGATCATATATGTTAGGTCACAAAACAAGTCTTAACAAATTTGAGAATGTTGAATTTATATAAAATGTATTTTCTGACCACAATGATATGAAACTAGAAATCAATAACAGTAAGAAAACTGAAAAACTCCAAAATAAACAAGTAGAACTACATTAAACTAAACTTTTCTGCACAGCAAAGGAAACAATCAACAAAATGAAGAGGCCAGCCATAAAATGGAAGAAAATACTTGCAAACTATATATTTGATAAAGGGCTAAATATCTAAATTATATAAGAAGCTCAACTCAATAGAGAAAACAAAACAAAACAAAAAAAACAAAAGTTCAATAAAAAAATCAGCAAAGGACCTAAATGGCTATTTTTTCCAAAGAAGACATACAAATGGCTATCAGGTATATGACAAGATAGTCAATATCGATAATTATCAGAGAAATGAAAATTGAAGCCATAACAAAATATCACCTCACACCAGTTAGTATGCTGATTATCAAAAAGAAAAGAAATAGCAAGTGTTGACAAGGGTGTTGAGAAAAGGGAATCTATATATACTGTTAGTGGAAGATAAATTAGATGGATAAAGAAAAATGTAGCATATACACACACAATGGAATGTTGTTTAGCCTTAAAAAAAGAAAATCATGCCATTTGTTGAAACAGATGAACATGGAAGGAACTATGCTAAGTGAAATAAGCTAGAAAGAGAAAGGTAAATAATGCTGTTTCATATCACTTATATGTAGAATCTAAAAAAAATTTTGAACTCACAAGCAGAGGAGAATGATGGTTGCCAGGTGCTGGGACATGGGGTAATGAGAGATTATTAAAGGGTACTAGTTGTCAATAATAAGCTAAAGAAGTTCTAAGGGTCTAATGTATAGCATGGTGACTATAGTTAATAATACAGTACTGTATACTTGAAATTTGCTAACAGAATAATCTTAAGTGTTCTCACCACGCAAAAGAAATGTTGTCTATGTCTGTTTCAAAATGTGCTTTTGCCTTTACTGTGACTTCTAATTTTTTTTTCTTAATAGCCGAACATGATGTATTGGGTAAAATGAACTGCTATAAATAAACCTTTAGTAAAGTGGTGGTAAGGTGTTGGGGGAAGGGAAGCAGTCTACAGTTGTTTTATTAGCATTCTCTTTTAGTGAACCTGTGCCTCTGGACTGTGAACTTCACACGTGTTTGTCAGTACCCCCGACTCCTTGGGTGGGACCAGATTGCTAGAGTGGGCTGGATTTGGGGCATTTCCCTTACTCTGTGTAGAAAGCAGGAGCCACATGGAATTGGCAATTTCTCTTCCCTCAGGTGAGTTAGACTTTGATAAAATCCCAATAGGTCAGGCTATTTAGTTAAATACTTTCTCCTGAGGGCATGCCTTATTAAGAAGAACATGCTCTAGCAAATTTCAAAAGGGTTCCTTTCTCCCTTCTGCTGAAAGCATGAGGAAGTTTTTCTCCACTATTGGTTGTGAGAACCTAGTAAAACTGTAGGAGATAAAACTCACAAATGTGTGCTCCCCCACTCTTTCCCCATGACTTGGTGCCCTGGAGTTTTTAATTCTCTGAGTTTTCTAGACTGAGCTTCCAGAAATTCATCTATTGACGCTCAGGTTTCTCTATCCCTGCCACTGGTTCCCATGAAGATTTCAGCTTGTGGATATTTGCTCAGGTAAGTTGTAAATTATTGTTTTGTCCAACAGTTTCTCTAATTTGGGGGTGAGGGACAGCATTTTTGCCCTGAAAATTTACATTTCCTATGAATCTAAGAGGAGTTATTGATTTTTCAGTTTAGCTTTTTACTTGTTAGGACAGATGACAATATCCAAACTTTTACTTGCCTGACCGGAAACCAGTAGTCCCAGCTTTTAGCTTTTGGGGTGCTTTTATGATCTGTTACTTTATTTTTGATAGTCATAAATAAATTAAAGTTATTAAGGGGTTCTCACTGGAAACAAAACAAAAAACTAAACCTTTCAAAATGTTTTTTCTTCTAATTTTCTAGTGTTGAAAAGTCACAATTTAAGTAAAAATCTCTTTTCACTTCCCTATATATCCCCTGAAATCAAAGGAAGTGTTTGGCCATGCTAATCTTCATGTAATTTTTAATCAACCCTCCAGACTGTAATGACTGTTTACGATCCTTCCACAAAAGCAAAGCACATCCAGTAGTCTATTAGTACCAGCTGATAACTATTCTGTGTTGAGCATTTCTTTCAAGGTGTACCAAATAGCCACAAACCTTGCATTTTAATATGTGTGTGTGACACACTTTTTATTTCTTAGCAATAAGTTCAGCACAATCACTTGCAAGTCCTTTATCAGTTATTATGGGTCAAAATGGGTTAACCCAAAGACAATTTATGGAATGAATGAAACATGGTGATACAAAGAACACAGGTTTCAGAACACATTGAAATCAAACTAGTGTAATACTGAGATTAACTTCATATACATGGAAAATGTAATTTAAGTGGCAAATACAAGCAAATGATGCATTGGGTAGAGTTAAATTTTATGAGTGTATTTCTATTTCCCACTACAGGTAGAGTATTTTCTTATTATTTCTTTGGACTATTGCCTCAGAAATTGTCCTGGAAAATCCTGTCGGGGTCCTGGTTATGGGCTCTGGAGCTGAATTCCTCAGGCTCAGATCCTGCTTCTCTTACTTCTCTGATTTTGGTAAGTTATTAAAGTCTGTCTTTCTTAGTTTCTTGATCTATCTAATGGGGTCAGAATTTTTATATTATAAGTGAATATGGCAAAGTGAAAAGTACGTGATCTACTCCAGGCAGAGGAAAGAACAATAGGAACAAGAAGAGTCAGTGATTTAAAAATACTGAGAAATTTTAAGTAGAGTTGGAGCTTGGACCCTGAGCACTATGAAATGAAGTAACAGATGGAACTGATATTTGAGATAATGAGCTGTGTAATCTATGTTTTGAAAGTAGTACTTCTCTGTGGGAGCAAAGGAAGGCCACTGAATTTTTTAAAGATCAGATAAAATAGTTTAGAAAGATTTCTGTGACTAAATTCTAGAGGGTGAATTTGAAAAGATCAAGATTGGAGGCAGGAAAACCAGTTGATAGACTAGAGATGCTGGTGGATATAGTATACAAGGAAAGGAAGACAGGAGGTATTTGATAGATACTAAATTACTATATTTAATAAAATTTAATGTTTATAAAAACAATATGGGATGTTTAATGTTTAATAATGTTTCATTAATAATATATTTAAGTACATAGGAGCACACTATTGATATTCATGAAATAAATAGGACATAAAATATTACCTCTATTTAAAGCCATTTAATGTTCATTTTCTACAACAAACACAACAAAACACTTCTACATAGCTGGTAAATACTTCATAATCTGCTCCAATTAGTTTGTTGTATTTATTAACTGTAGTTTTTCTTCTGCAACCTTTACTTTAACTTGTTCTACTTACAATTCTCAAATCACCATAAGTTTCCAGTCCTTCATTGTTTATGTTACCACCTGAACTTAGTCTTTTTCCTTTTCATTTTTAAAGTCTATAAATTCCAATTTAAGTGCCTTCTCTTTACTTTCTTTCTTGTTTCCTCCATCCCTTCCTCTTCTCACCCTTCCTTTTTAAAATTTATTTATGTCTATACTGATTTTTTTTATGCCTAACATCCCTTCCATTGAAAAGTTACATCCCTTAATGTAACACCTGTCACAGTGTGACATGCAATCATTTGTCACATCTGTTATACATATTAGGAGACTCTCATGTTTGAGGCTTTAAAGTTGCATCAGTTTATAATTCACAGGGTTATTAAAATACTTCACATTTCTAACCTTGTTATTTTTATATTGCAAGATATTAAAACACAGGCTATGTCAGCACTGACTCTAAGACCTTCTCAGTTTGTGTCTCCACATTTATACAGCCTTATTAACTCCTTGGGATTTTTTTAATTAAAAAGTAATAATTCAGAGAAGATAAATATATATGTATGATTTCTTCCATGAGGTCCAAATGGCTATGAGTAATAATATAATAAAGGATTTGGAAATATGTAGACTAGGTATAGTAATGTACCGTATAGTTAAAAAAGCCTATAAGACTCAAGCAATATTATCCAAGATAGACCCATAAATTGTTGCCTTCTCAGTCATTTGGTGCCCTTACCTCTCAGCCCAAGAGCGCTGTTCATTAACCACCTCCATTGACTTGCAAGCCCTAGTGCTTCCCTGGTAAGAGGTTGATCTATTCGCCAAAAAACGACATCCTGCAAAATCCCATAACATTAAGCTATTGTGACTAACATATAACTGTAAAAAGTAAATTAATTCTTAAATCCATAGAATTTAAAAAAATTGATACATATTAGATGATATAATTTTTGTGACAGTATTATATTAGCTTCAGTGGGAGAGAGAAATAGAGATAGTAATAAGGGTTACAGAGATAGACTAGAGATGAGAGAGAATGAGACAGAAAAAAACTAAAAAATAAAGTAAAAATAAAGTTTATGATATATGTCCCACATAACTAGATCCAGAGGTCACAAACAACGTTTTTGGGGTTCTCTTGTGCATGTCAATGAAAATATAACACTGGACGAACTTGAACCTTCCACAAACAGCATTGATAACAGAAGCAGAGATTGCTTTTTGGAAGTGTTACAAGGAGCTTTACTAAGTATCCCAGCAGGAGCTCAAGCTCACAGACATTAATGTCCAGGAATCTCAGTTGCTGCTCCAAATTAGACAATCTACTCTCAGAAGAGATGGAAATAACTATTCCTTACTACTAGATAGTATGCAAGAAAAGACTTTGGCCTTGGAAGTGCATTTGTTGACTTATGTATATCCCCAAGACATAGTTCAAAATCTATCTGCTCTTATAGACTGTCAGTACTAAACTATATTTAAACTTTCTCTGTTTAGTTTCTTTTGCACTTAAGTCTTTAAATTAAAAATAGAATAGTTATTTTTTTCCTTACTATAAGACCTAAGAAAATTTCCCCTGTTCATCCCTAAGCAATGGACATTATGATTTTAATATCAAATATTGGGCCCTTTCTTATACTATGTTTAACTAAAGACGGCTGACATCAATATCAAACTTCCATAAGCACTACAAGGGGCCAAACTCAGTGCATGTATAAGATAATCAAATTATTTTACCAGATTTAAAATGTAAGATTATAAATAAAAATGTATTTTATGTATATCTATTAAGTAAAATCTCAATATTATTTAAAATAGTGTTTTGATTACATGGGACAGTAGAGTTCTAGGTAGTAGTATCCCACAATTTACTGAATTTCAGAAATTCTGTGCTGCAATTGAAGGGGATGTACAGTTACTTTGACAATTACCAGAGAAGAGTAGAACTAAAACAAGCCAGTTTATTTTAGTGTAAATTAACCAAACTATTTACTATATGACTCATTATTTCAAATGAGTATTAAATGCCTAATCAAAAAATGAAAGTAAAGGAATAAAATGGTGAACAGGATGTGATTATGTTCAGTTTTTTGGTTACTTTTAAATACACAGTACATTGGTTAGACATTTATATAGTTTATAAAACGATCCTCCTAATTGCTCCTTCTCTCTTCTGATTTTACACCTAGCCAATATATTAATGCTAACTACATTCCCTATACTGTACTCCCCATCCCTGTGACCATCTATCAACTACTAATTTGTACTTCTTTAACCCTTCAGTCCATTCTCCCAGCTACCCAAACCCCATCCCCTCTGACACCAAATTGTCCTCTATATTTGTGAGTCAGTTTTTGATTAGTTCTTTTTGTTCCTTAGATTTTGCATATAAGTGAAACCATATGGTATTTATCTTTCTCTGTGTGACTTATTTCACTCAGCATAATAACCTTTAGGTCCATCCATGTCATTGCAAGTGGTAGGATTTCATTTCTTTTTAATAGCTGAGTAATATTTCATTGTATATATGACCATAAAATTTTTATCCAGTTGTCTGTTGATGGGCATTTAGGTTGCTTCCATATCCTGGCTATTGTAAATTGTGCTGCCATATATTGAGGTGCATATATATTTAGGAATTATTGTTTTGGTTTTCTTTGGATAAATATCCAGAAGTGCAATTGCTCGGTCAAAAGGTGTATCCATTTTTAATTTTTTGAGAAACCTCCAGACTGTTTCCATAGCAGCTGTATCAATTTGCAATCCACCAACAGTGTATGAGAGTTCCCTTTTCTCCGCACCCTCGCCAACACTTCTTGTTCTTTGATTTATTGATGATAGCCATTCTGACAGATGTGTGTGGTGATAGCTCACTGTGGTTTTAATTTGCGTTTTTTTCTGATGATTAGTGACCTCGAGTATCTTTTCATATGTCTATTAGCCATCTGTATTTCCTCTTTGGAGAAGGATTTGTTCAGGTCTTCTGCCCATCTTTTAATTGGCTTGTTTTTTGGTTTTTCAGTTGTATAAGTTCTTTATATATTTTGGATTTAAGCTCTTATCAGATGTATCATTAGCAAATATCTTCTCTCAGTCAGTTATCTTTTTGCTTTGTTGATGGTTACCTTTGCTGTACAAAAAATTTTAGTTTGATGTAGTCCCATTTGTTTATTTTTTCTTTTGTTTCCCTTGTGCAGGGAGATATATCCAAAAATTCCTGTTAGTATTATCAGAGAGTTTACTGCTTATGTTTTTTTCTAGAAGTTTTATGGTTTCGGATCATACATTTAAGTCTTTAATCCATTTTGAGTCTATTCTTGTATATGGTGTAAGAAGGTGGTCCAGCTTCTTTTTTTTTTTTTTACATGTAACTGTTCGATTTACACAACACTATTGAAGAGAGCGTCTTTATCCCATTGTATATTCTTACCTCCTTTGACATATGTTAAGTGAGAGTATAGGTGTGGATTTATTTCTTTGCTCTCTCTTCTGTTCCATTGATCAAATAAATCCATTTTTATGCCAGTACCATGCTGTTTTGATTACTGTAGTCTTGTAGTATAGTTTGCTATCAGGTAATGTGGTACCTCCATCTTTGTTCTTCTTTCTCAAGATTGCCGTGGCTATTTGGGGTCTTTTTATGGTCCCATATAAATTTTCTGTGAACAGGCCTTTACCTCCTTGGTTAATTTAATTCTCAAGTATTTTATAGTTTTTGATACAATTGTAAATGGGATTATTTTCTGAATTTCTCTTTCCAAAAGTTCATCATTGGTGTGTAAAAATGCCACTACTTCTGAATATTTATTTTGTAACTTGCTACTTTACTAAATTCATTGATCAGTTCTAACAGTTTTTTGGTGGAATCTTTAGGGTTCTCTCTATATAGTATCATGTCATCAGCAAATAACAAGAGTTTTACTCCTTCCTTTCCAATTTAGATGCCTTTTATTTCTCTTTCTTGTCTTATTGCTGTGGCTAAGACTTCCAATACAGTGTTGAAGAGGAGTGGTGAAAATGGGCATCCTTGTCTTGTTCCTGATATTAAGGAAAATGTATTTAGCCATTCCCCATTGAGTATGATGTTAGCTGTAGGTTTGTCATATATGGCCTTTATTAAGGTGAGGTATGTTCCCTCTATTCCCACTTTGCTGAGAATAGTTTTTATCATAAATGGACACTAGATTTTGTTGAATGCTTTTTCTGCATTTATTGATATGATCATATAATTTTTATCTTTTGATTTGTTAATGTGGTGCATCACATTCATTGATTTGCAAATATTATATCAACCTTGCATCTCAGGAATAAATCCAACTTGATCGTGGCGTATGATTTTTTTAATATATTGCTGAATTCAGTTTGCTAATATTTTGTTGAGGATTTTTGCATCAATGTTCATAAATGATATCAGCCTATAGTTTTCTTTTTTTTTTTGTAATGTCTTTGCTTGGTTTTAGAGTCAAGGTAATGGTGGCCTCATAAAAGGAGTTAGGGAACCTTCTCTCTTCTTGAATTTTTTGGAATAGTTTGAGAAGAATAGGTGTTAATTCTTCTTTGAATGTTTGGTAAAATTCACCTATTAAGCCATCTGGTCCAAGACTTTTGTTTTTTGGGAGGTTTTTGATGACTGATTCTATTTCATTGGTGGTAATCATTCGGTTCAGATTTTCTGTTTCTTCTTGACTCAGTGTTGGGGGATTGTATGTTTCTAAGAATCTGTCCATTTATTCCAGATTGTCCAATTTGTCAGCATATAATTGCTCATAATATTTTCTTATGATTCTTTGTATTTCCGTGGAGTCCATAGTTATTCCTCCTTTTTGATCTTTGATTTTTCTGAGTCCTCTCTCTTTTTTCCTTGATGAGTCTGGCTAAAGGCTGTCAATTTTATTTATCCTTTCAAAGAACCAGCTCTTGGTTTCATTAATCTTTTGTATTGTTTTTTAGACTCTATTTCATTAATTTATGCTCTGATCTTTATTTCCTTCCTTCTATTCACTTTAGGCTTTGTTTGCTGTTCTTTTTAGTTCTTATAATTGTAAGGTTAGTTGTCTATTTGAGCTTTTTCTTGTTTCTTGAGGTATGCTTCTATTGCTATGAACTTCCCTCTTAGGACTGCTTTCTCTGTGCCCCATAAATTTAAAGTTGCTGTGTTTTCATTTTCCTTTGTCTCTAAATACCTTGAGATTTCTCCATTAATCTCATTAGTAACTCATTCATTGTTTAGTAGCATGTTATTTAGCCTCCAGGTGTTTGTGTATTTTCCAGTTTTTTTTTTCTTGTAGTTGATGTCTAGTTTCATACCTTTGTGATCAGGAAGACGGTTGATATGATTTTAATCTTTTTAAATTTATTGAGACTTGTTTTGTGTCCTAACATGTAGACTATCCTAGAAAATGTTACATGTGCACTTGAGAAGAATGTATATTTTGCTGCTTTGGGGTAAAATGCTCTGAAAATATTTATTAAATCCATCTGTTCTACTATGTCTTTTAGGCTCATTGTTTCCTTGTTGATGCTTTGCCTGGAAGATCTGTACTTTGGTGTCAATGGGGTGTTAAAGTCTCCTACTATAAGTGTATTATTTATGTCAATCAATAATTGTTTTATGTATATAGCTGTTCCTATATTGGGTGAGTATATGTTTACTAAGGTTATGTCCTCTTGATCGATCCTTTAATGTTATGTAATGCCCTTCTTTGTCTCTTATTATAGTCTTTGTTTTACAGTCTATTTTATCTGATATCAGTATCTCTACCCTGGCTTTTTTTTTTTTTTTTTTTTTTCATTTCCATTTGCGTGAAATATCTTTTTCCATCCCTTTACTTTCAGTCTGAGAGTGTCATTTGATCTGAAATGGGTCTCTTGTAGACAGCATATGCATAAGAGTTGTTTTCTTATCCATTCAGCTACCCTTTGTCTTTCGATTGGAGCATTTAATCCATTTATATTTAAAGTGATTACTGATAGGTACATAGTTACTGCCATTTTATTACTTATATTTGTTATTTCTATTTTCTTTTTCAACCCTTCTCTTTTTACAGAAGCCCCTTTAACATTTCTTGTAATACTGGCTTGTTAGTAGTGATAAATTCCTTAAGCTTTTTTTCTATCTGGGAAGCTCTTTATCTCACCTTCCATTATAATCAAAAGCCTTACTGGGTAGAATATACATGGTTGTAGATTCTTGTTTTTCATAACTTTGAATATTCCTTGCCATTCCTTTCTGGCCTGCAAAGTTTCCATTGAAAAGTTAGCAGGTATTCTTATGGGAGTACCCTTGTAAGTAACCAGCTTCCTTTCTCTTGCTGCTTTTAAGATTCTCTGTCTTTGACCTTTGCCATTTTAATTATGATGTGTCTTGGTGTGGATCTGTTTGAATTCCTCTTGTTTGATACTCTTTGTGCTTCCTGAACTTGTATGTCTAATTTCTTTGTCAGGTTAGAGAAGTTTTTTGTCATTATGTCTTCAAATAGATTCTCAATCACTTGCTCTCTCTCTTCTCCTTTGTGTACTTCTGTGATCTTGATATTGTTATGCTTCAGTGTTGTCCCAGAGGTCTCTTAAACTATCCTCATTTTTTAAATTCTTTTTTCTTTTTGTTCTGATTGGGTGAATTCTGCTACCTTATCTTCCAGTTTGCTGAGTCAGTTTTCTGCTTCATCCAATCTATTGTTGAATTCTTCTAGTGTATTCTTCATTTCAGTTATTTTATTCTTCGTTTCTTTCTGGTTCTTTTTTATGGTTTCTATGTCCTGTTGAGGTTCTTGTGTTCATCCTTTCTCCCCCTAAGTTCATTGAGCATTCTTATAACCATTATTTTCAACTCTGTCTCTGGTTGGTTGATTGCCTTCATTTCATTTAGCTTATTTTCTTGAGTTTTCTCCTGTTGTTTCATTTGTGGCTTGTTTGTTTTTGTTTTTGTTCTTTTCATTTTATTAGCCTCTCTGTGTTCATTTCTATGTGCCAGGAATATTTGTTTCACCTCTTAATATTGGCCAGAAGGCCTGATGTGGAAAGTGTCCTGTGTGGCCCCCTGGCTCACTCTCCCTGATCCCCTATGCTGGGGGCTCTGGACATTATCTTTGTGTGGGTTGTGTGTGATCTTCTGTTGTCGTCAGGCCTTTATTGTTGTTAGTACATCAGTGGATAGAATCAACTCTCAGGCTGACTAATTGTGTAAATTGGCTGTACCCACAGGGTAAGAGTTGTTGTGTGGGGGCTGACCCCATGAGTAGGATTTGCCCTAGCAGGCTTGTGTACTTGTTGTGACCACCCTTTTTGTTTACCACTAATAGGGCTAGTCAGGAGTTACTCTGTTGTGGTCTGGCTCCAGCCTCCAGATGTGTTGGTTTTGTGGCCCCTTGGGAGGAGATCCCCAGTAAGTCAAGGTCAGCCACTGCTTTTGATTGCTTAGGGATACCAGTGGAAACTACAAAGCAATCTGCAGATGGTTGTTGCCAGTGCTGGATTTATAGGTAAGTGGAAGAGACAATGCTATAGGCAGCAGTCCAGTTATCCCCTGTTGCTGACCTAGAACTGTTTAGCAGAGGGACCAGTGCTTCTCCAGGTCAGACACTACCTGTCAATTACCCATAAGTCTCTAAAACTGGAAAAGCTTCTGGGTGATATGTGCATTGGATGGCTCAGGAACCCCAGAGGTCTCCTGGGTCTATTGAATAAATTTCCCCCTGCCATTGCAGTGTCAATTTACATGCCAGTGCTGTCTCTGTGTCTCCCTGTACAAGTTTCCAATTGTAGCCAGGTCAGCTGCTGCCCACCTTGAGCCCAAATGTTCCACCCCAAGGCAGGGGCAGCTTCCTCTCAATGTGCCTCTGGCACTTTGTGTATTGGATGAGCAAGAGCTCAGGGAGACAAGGGCTGTTAGGCTAATACAGACCCCTGTGATTCCCCTCAAGAGATACTGCAGTTTGTATAGGCAACTGTTCTCCCTGAAATGCACTCACTGTGCTAGCCAAGGGCAGTTGCCTGCACAGACTGCACAACCCCAGAGCCATGTAGGGCACAGGAGGCTGGCTGCAGGCCCATTGGCTTGGGTGAAACAGGATCTCAGAGAGACAAGGGCCATCTGGCCAATACAGCCTCAGTTTTGCTGCAACTTCTGTGCCTGGGCATTCTCGCTATAGTCACAGATTACAGTGAGACCAGCTTCCACATGGGATCTGCCCCTGATCCCCAATATATGCCCAAATTCCTGTTGGCAGCAGTGATCTGCCTGACCCTATCTCGGAAATGCCTGCTCACAGCACTGGCCACCAGCTGGGAATGCTTGGCCCTGAATCAGTGCAGGGGGTGGAAACCATCCAATAATGAAAGCCCCGGCAATCTCCAGGTTGGGTGGGGCAGGCTGATCTCCTCAGGCCAGTGCTTCCTAATCATCCTGTGGGAGGAGTCTGCTCAGTCAAGCTGGCATGGTCTGTAGATTGCCAGGTAGGAGCACTGGACTAAGGCATAATGGTGGCTGGTATCCAGGGTGAGTGTTTGCAAGTCAGAAAGCCTGTGAGTGGATCCTTTAAAGGGGCATCTAGGTTTTCAATTTCCTTCTGTCTCACCCAGATGGCCGTAATCCCCTCTGGTTTTTACAGAGTTATTGGAATCTCCTCTTCCCTGGGCTGGGACCCTGGGCTAGGGAGCTCCCAAATGAGGCCAGCCCCCCCACCCCATTCGGGGGCACCTCTGCAGCCTCCCTCTCCCTCCTGGTGATCCTCTATCACCTGCAGGTGCAGGTCCAGCCCAATTCGTGACTTTGCCCCTGGTACTGGCTTCGATGTGGCTTCTTTATATTATCGTACATAGGTGTTATGATCAATTGGACTTCAGGTGATTCTCCACATTTATTATTTTATAATTTGGTTGTAATTTCAATGAGGACCTGGGAGGAGATGAACCCTGCTTTGACCTAGTCCACCAACGTCCCTCAAATATCCCCACGTTCATTTATTAATGATGATCAATCAAGTGTAGATATAGGCTCCAGTAGTGCCAATGGAAAGGTTCAAAATATTCCTTAGAAAGATCTCTGGGTTTTTGAAGCCTCTAAATTTTGTTTTAAATAATATAGCAAATAATTTAATTGGATTTAAAAAATGTTCAGTAATTTATTAACATATGATTGATACAGAATGCACTTTATTAGTTTTTCCTGGGAAATGTATATTTTCCATCTGAAGATATGTCATCTCATACCTGGAAAGTTTTACTAAATTTTTCAATAATAGATTTAGAAAAATTATTTAGCTTTATTTTTTAGAGAGGTCAATATGTATATATTAAATCTTATTTGCTTGCCTCTGTAATTATATCATTAATTATTTTAATGCTTTTAACCATTTTTCTTTTTTTTAAAAAAAATATTTTTTTCTCTAGACTTTATTTCCAGTGACTACAGAAGCATCACAACTGCTCTGGGCATTTTCCAAATTTTTCTGATTTAAATATTTTTTCTCTTTGCTTTAAACTTGTCAGTTTATAAATCTTTTTCTGTTACCTCAATATTTCTTCCTTGTCATATATTTCTGCTTTGTATCCTAGCCCCATATAGGCCAATATGTTATTGTTCTTTAAAATTTAGTAATGGCTTTGTTCAGGCTTCTCTTCTTGGCAATATTTTTCTGCTAAGTATTATTTTCTAGGTAGTGGTATTTTCTTGATCCTGCATCAAGGTGGCCTAACCCTGCCTTCCTTTCTTTCCTTTTCTTCACTTCCTCTTCTTTCTCTCCCATTTCTAACCCCCTTCCTCCCTCACTTTCTTCCCTCCTTGCTCTTTCTAATATAATAGTATAATACTCATCTTGGATCCTTGTTAAATTATTTATCTTTTTAAAAATAGATTATTTATCTTCTTCCAGGGCTAGCTGTTTGTAAGAGAAAAGAGTACGTGTATATTTAAGGTTTGTGTATGCGTGAGTTGAAAAGAAGAGGGGGACTATTTTTCAAGCTAGAAAACAAATATTATTCTTAAGTCCAGGTGTTCTGGGTGTGTAAGCCTATTGATATATTTAGCCCACCCTACTCACACCCCCAACTCAATTACCTGAGTTATGTATCTGTTCGGCTGTTAAAATTCAGTCTCTCTGTGTTCCTCCAACTGCAGGAACAAATTTGTTCTACAAACTAAATATGTCCTGCCTATGGTATTTTTCACTCAGGTCTATTTCTGCTGCATTTTAGGCCAAAATAGCATTCAGAAAATCTCTTACAATGTACATGTCTATTGCAACATAGAATATGCCCCTTACTTTTGAGAATGATACTGTTACAGGTGTTTCTGAAATCCTACCCCAGAAATCTCTTTCTGCTTCCACCTGCTTTGTCTTCCTTTGTCTCCTGTTTCTGCAGTACCACCTAATTTCTGTTTTGTGGTTTTTAGTTCTTTTCATTACATTGAAGATGGTGCCTGCAGTTTTTATTCTCATCACTAAAATAATATTTCTCCCTCTTTATAACAGATGGACTATGTAACAAAAAGTACTATCAAATTATAATGCAAAAACAGTGGTTTCAGAACACATTTATGTTTTATACTCTATGAAATTTTTAGCTAATTGGCAAGAAACCATTTCTTAAAATTCCGTTCCTTGAAACAATACAAATATTACCATTCTGTATAAATACCAGTAACCAAGAATCCCTAATATATCTCTTGCAGTCTCTAACATGATGCAAAATTTTTACAAGCTTTATCAAAAATACTTTATGATGTGTGTTTTTTATTAGTAATGTCTCATTCCCCTTCTCGATTATGAAACTCTTTTGTTAAAACATTTTACACATTTAAATGCTTAAGCTGGCAGCACATATTTGGTATGTAAAACATGCTCATAAATTACATAGTTGAATGTTAAAGTCTTAAAACTATTTTGACAAAATATTTGAGATGGAGAGCCACTATTCCATAAAATTAATAGGAATAGATACATAGTATGTAATATTCATTACGGAAAGCATCTAAACATAATCATTTTCAGGTAGTTTAAGGTTAAGCACTATATTTTCATAGTGTTTAATCTCACATGTCTAAAAATTAATTTCCAAATCTCTCCCCAAGTGATATTTCTCAAATCTGTTAATCATAGCTACTGCTATCAAATGGCACAGTGCACATCAGGATTTGGACAGTACTTTTATAACAAAAGATAAAATAGTAGACAAAACAAAGCAATGAATTTATATCTAATATATAATGATCAAACTTTGTTGGCTTTCCAAGATAGTTACATTTGGGCTTCAATAAGTATCTTGGAGAACTTAACAGGTACTGATTGAATCACTTACACAATCTTCTTTTTCAATATATTTTGGTTAAATAAATCTAATTTTGCTTATATTTCAATATATTACTTTTTCTAAAAATATTTAATATTTTACTGTCTGATGTATCTCTACTCCCTCCAAAACTATCTTATATATTTCCTTTATTTGCAAATTATTTTTGACATTCTATAAATATAAAATTAAAATACCATAATTCAAAAATATGAGTAAAGAATGGCAATAACTACATATCTATCAACAAGCACTTCAAATGAAAAAGAATTAAGTGTTCCAATCAAAAGATAAGGTGGCTGAATGGATAAGAAAACAAAACCCTTACATACGCTGCCTATAAGAGACTCACTTCAGATTAGAAGACAAACACAGAATAAAAGTAAAGGGATAGAAAAAATATATATCGCCTTGATAGACCTAGAGGTTATTGTGCTGAATGGAGTAAGTCACAGAGAAAGACAAATGCCATATGATTTCACATGTATGTGGAATCTAAAGAACAAAATAAACAACAAAACAGAAATAAACCCATAGATACAGAGAATATTATGAAGGTTACTAGATGGGAAGGGTGGGGAGGGTTGGTGAAAAAGGGCAAAGGGATTAAGAAGTGCAAATGGATAGTTACAAAGTAGTCATAGAGATATAAAGTATAGCATAAGGAATATAGTCAATAATGTAGTATGTATGGGGCAGAAGAGTACTGTATGAGGTGATCACTTTGTGAGTTATATAGATCTCTAATCACTATGCTGTATACCTGAAACTCATATATTATTGTATGTCAACTATAATTTTAAAATATTTAAAAAATATAATTCTTAAGATATATATATATATATATATATATATATATATATATATATATATTAATAAGCCACCTACCAAACTAACATCTCTGCCCTGGCTAACAGCCTGAATACTGAAATTTGTTACACCAAGTAGATAGTGTCCCATATCCCAGATTCATAAAAGAGGTAAAGTCTAGGTATCAGGTATGTACCTGGACAGCTAGACCCACACAGGACTACCCCAATGCCTCAGTCTGAACTTGTGGTGCCTTCCAACCCATCAGAAGACCTAAATGTAGTAAGCACTTGTTTCTTCCCAACTACTTCTTTTTGTCCCAGACCAAGGAGTTCACAATTCGATTTTTGTGTGTGTGTATAATATCATCTCTTATTCTTAGCAATTGCTAGCCTTCTACTCAAACTGTAAGCAGGTACTGCAAAAAGCGGTTACTTTTAAACATGAACGATAACAAACTTTTGAATAAGTAATGCATGGACACAGTATAATATTAAAAAGAAAATAATTTTTCTTACATATTTTTCCCTGAACACCCCAAACACTCAAATGGAGGTGATTACATATTCTTCCTTTGTATGCTTTTATAGGTATTCTATGTTTATAGAACGATATCTCTATTGGGCCCATAACATACACACTATTCTGGACCTTGTCTTTTCACTATTATGTATTACTATTCCATATATGTATGTGGAATTTGGATATCAGAGAGTGAAGAGAGAGTGCTCTGGAGTGTGAGTCAGCCAGTGGAGTTTTCCTTCACTGAAGCAAGAAAACAAGGGGGTTGGCTCTTCCTACCTCAGTGCCAGTCAGTTTTGAAGGGAGAAATGCTTTACCGAGGTAGTAAGTCCAGCTAGCCAAGTCCATTATAGAAGAAGAGTAGCTATTAGCTATGAACAACCACACTCATAGCAACTGGAGAATGGGTATGCAACCCGTTTACAGTTGTAGTGATCAGAGTTCCAGTAACAGGTACACTGACCCACAGCACAGAACTGGGTTGAACATTACATTAAAATACATACGTTTTATATTTTAATACTTGATATTTTTTCTCAATGCTCACTTTTATTTGTAAATCCTTAAGGGGCAATCCAACCATATATCATGGTGAGGAAACATTAATCCAGGAAGAGACTGTAAGAGGACCTTGAATGGGGCCCTCAAGAAATCAATATAAAATACCGAGATCTCATGAATATCCTACAGAAAAAATGAACTTCAAAGTTAGCACCCAATCCCTCCATGCCCTCTACAGACCATGCTGTTCTGTATATCAGAGGGGAGAAGGCAGATGATCAATCAACAGAATAAGAACAAAATTTAAGAAAAATGAAACCTGTGACTAAGGAGGACAAAGGTAAGGACCATGGGCTATGTATGACAGGAAGAGAATTCACACACAGTGCTGACAATAAAAATACTTGACATAAGAACCAGGAGCCTGAGTAGAGAGATGAGTGTGTTCCAGAATTTTTGAGTAAATGAATGGGTGATGATAGGTGCTTGCATTTTAAAGCTAGCTGGGATCATGTTACAAAAGCATTTTTTAAACTGACTTATGAAAGGGTTTCTACTCAAAAGACAAAAAAGTTTAAAATGCATATAGACTGGGCAAAGGGACCCAAGGAGATGTATTTGGAGATTAGAGTCAGATTGTAACTGTAAAATAGCTACAATCTTCATAATCAAAACAATGAGAAACTATTTCAAATTGGAAAAACAATGATTAAACATGGTAACATAATAGAGTAGATTTTGTTTTACTGGACTAGGAATTTCCTGTGTTAGTGTATAGGGTTAATTCAAATTCCCTAGTTTACAGAATAAGTCTTAGCAAATAATTTGTACATTCACATAACAGAATTGTACTCACGACATCATGTTTTTCAAATATCAACTATCTGTTACTTAAAGATAACAAGATTTTATTAGATATAACTGCTAAGAACTTAGGTAAAATATATTTTTATATTTGTATGTCATAGTGATCAAGATACTGAATTTTTACCTGTAAGTTAAAAAAAATCCTACATTTTCTTTCCTTTTTATATTTTAAATCATTATAAATTTTAAAACTTTAATATAATTCTTAACTGACAAATACATTCTTTCTTAGACATAACATTTGTGAATGCTTGATTAAAAGTTTAGTCAAATGATTGTTGCATAATTTGCATCTAGTTATATTTCAAATCTCATTTTGATCTATGGATAGAATTTGAACTCACTGATCACTCTCACCATCCCAGAACACTGAACGAGGTTTTAAGATAACTGCAATTGTCCTCAAGTTTCCTTCTACCTTTACAGACTCCCTTTGATAACTTTGTTATTTCTCTTTATCTCCTTTAACTTATTTTGCTAGCATCTCCAGGTTTCCAATCTTGAACCTCTTCACTTTTATGCCATTTAATCATTTTATTATCTCATCCAGTCTCATGGCATTAAATAGCATCTATTCATCTGTGAACCGCAAATTTACATCTCCTGCCTTGGCCTCACTCATGAACATGAGAGTCATCTTTAAGTGACCACTCAGTATGTCCTATGCATATCAAATTCACCATTTTAAAAACAGTCCTAATCTTGGCCATGTGCCTGAATCTTCCAAATTCTCTCCATATCAATTCACAAATTCTCCATCTTTCTGATTGCTCAGGCCAAATTTTAGAGGCATCTGGAATGACTTATTTCTTTCCCATCTGACCTCCCATCCTTTAACAGTATTTTAGGGACTTAACACTTAAAGTAGAATTAGATTCTTACTTCCTCTTACTGCCACTATCTCAAATCAGCCATCTTCACCGGGAATACTATAAATCCTCTTAAAACCTGATATAACTCTTGGTCTTCTGTTGATTTTCAACTCAGTGCTGAGATACCCTGTTAAAAAGTAAATCAGATTATACCACTCTGCTCAAAAGCTTCCAAGGTTTCTAGTATCATTCAAAATAAAATACAAAGTTTTAAAATAGTGCACAAGGCCCTATGTGATCCACAATCCTAGCTACCTTAAAAGTTATCTTCTAACACTTTCTGTCACTTCCTATTTCCATCACACTGGTTTCATTGCTGGTTTAGAGCCTTTGCACTTGGTGCTCCCTGTTGCTGAAATTCTCTTTTTCCAGTAACTGCATAGCACATTTTCTTGTATTTCTTATGCCTTTATTCAAATATTAACTTTTCAGTGGTAAATCGCCCTCCTCCAACACCACCTATTTTCTCCTTAGTTTTCCTTCATAGGAAACTGAACAACTAATATACTATATATTTTTATTGCTTATTTTTTTAAATCTATCTACTTTTCTCAAATATAAAATAAAGACAGGAGAGTTTATTTTATTGCTATATCTTTGCTTCTAGAACAATACATGGAATATATTTATGCATTTAATAAATACTTACCTAAAATGAATAAAATTATGTTTTAGAATGAATTAGTTCTAAAGTGATGATTATAAATACATTGTATAATGCCAAATGCATCTGTAATTATATGCCATGAAATAAACAAAGAGGCATTCAAAGTTGTCGGTAAAGTATGCTCAGGAAATTATTCATAATATTTAAACATTTAAAACAAGTTTATTTTTAAGTAGTTACATTATTGTGCCTATGTATGGTAAAGTACAATAAAAGCATTGACATCTATATTTATAAATTACTAGGAAACATGAAGAAAGTTCTTCAGTTTCTTGTGTGTGTATTTGTATGTGTATGATATGTACATGTTACTGTTGGAGTGATGTGAAATTTGGTGTCACCCCAGCGGCATGGGGGAGAAAAGGGATAACAGCACAGAAGTGTAGTTAGCATTTTTCCTCGGTTCTTCCTCATTGACGCAGTGAAAAATCATAGGTCAGTGAGATTTAGAAAAGATTTATTAAAAGTATATTAAAATAAAATAAAGACAAAGTATGCCCCAAGGAGGCACATGGTTGCAGTGAAGAGCTGTAACAGTGCTGTAACAACAACAACCATAATAACCAACACAAAAGGGGCCAGAAGTGGGAAAAGCATTTTATTTGGGCCAAGATAGGTGGTTCCAAAGGCATTCCTAGGTGATTGGCAAGTGAGTCATTTTGATTAATTGCTATATAACTCTGCCTTGTGGGTATGCAATTACCCAGAATTCTACTACCATTGGGGTATACTTTGGATGGTCTCTAGGCTGAGCCCCTATTCCTTTGTTACCCTGTCACTCGCAGCTGGTTAGCTACCTAACATATGTATGATGCGTACATATGATGTCAATATGTTTGCAGATAATTTTCCTGTTCTCCCTATTTATAAATATGTTAATGCCTTAATTGAACTTCATCATGAACATGAAAATATATGTATAGATATATTTTTCTTTATGTATGCAGAGAGAATACACATAAATGTATATATAAAGAGAATGAAGAAAGGATGGAAGAAGAAAAGAAGGGTGGGAAATGTTGGTCAGTTATACACAGCAAATGTGCAAAGTAACTATAGCTAACTATGTAAGTAGATAGATGATAGATAAGTATAGATAACATTTTTTAATTTTTCTTTAGGGAGTTACATTATTTTTTGCACTAAAAATGTATGTACTAGAAAATATGTTAGTTACTTCTTATATATTTAGTACATAAATAAATTTGACAGATAATGCTACAAATTAAGTATAAATTATTTCATTTAGTAATGTTCATCCAGTTGGAATAAAATGTTTGCAGATAATTTGAATGTGTCAGGCTTTAGCACCTTACTAGAAGCAGTTATAATCTGTGCTTTTCTACTTTCTCAAGTATGTCACACAGCTTTTATTTTTGGTATACTGAGGGGAGTTGTATGAGAAATATTGAATTTTTCTACTGACACTTCAGGTCACAGACAACTAGTTTTCTAGCATCGCATTGGAAATGTCCTCTTAATTTTTAATCAAGTACGTGGTGAGGAAAAATAATTTAGGCCAGAATTAGAAATACGATAAAGATATTGCAAAAAAAAAAAAAAATCAAAGAATTGACTTTGAAATATGCAAAGATGCATTTTATCCAAATGTTTTTTAAAAGAGATCTTAATCTGTTTCTACTGAAATATATTTTAATTTATTTTATGTCTGTCTTCAGACAAATACATCATACAGTCTGCGAGTACAGCATGACCTTTTAGTTTCTCCAATGAATACTGAAGTTAAAGAATCAATCATGTCCTTGACAATTTCAAGATTTCCTGCATTAATATGTTCTTTTTCCCTTTAATAGCATCACTTTTTTTTTTCACATTTTTACTATGGATAAATATTTGACCATTGTACAACAATGCTTCAAAGAGTTGTCCCTTCTACCCCACAAGGAGTAGCAAAAAAGCTATAAGTCTCTATAAAAGAAGTGCTATTTTAAGGGGCAAGATAGAAAAAAAAATTTCCCAGAGGGAGTTTAAGTTAGTTCAGAGATCTCTTCCTCATTAACTTTCATTACACCCTGGGAGCCTATGATCTCATATAATTTCCATTTACCAAGAGGATGAACTAAAGGTGACAGGCCAAGAAACCTTCAGGGTTTCATGAAGAACACAATCAAGTTGTTCTACCTCCATGTAGTAAATGATAAGGTTACAAGGGAATTCAAATATGAAAGAAAATAATTTCATTAGCAATTGAAGAGTGGGTCAACATAAAGGTCTAAAATCCAATTTCTTCTAATTTTATAACACAAACCACTCTAAAATCTCTTTGGAATATTGAGACTGGAAAATATGGTCAATCAGAACCAAATCTGAATATCCATAAAAGATCAAAGGAAGAGTTGAACTACTAGTGTTTTATGACCTCAAGAATTTTATTGTTCTTCAGTTTTTTTAGAAAGTTGTTCTATTTAAGTTCACCTACCACATATTTTACATAAACTAACCCATGAAAATTATCATTATAAATGCCATACATGATCAGTTATAAAAGACATAAACATAGAAGCATCTGACCATTTAAGTTTACATGACACAGTAATTCTTAAAGCATTTATCACATAAAAGTTCAGGAATATAAGTGCATCTAAAATAATTTTGCTTATTACATCTAATGAAATAATGATTACAAATATGGTACCAAAAAAAAAAAAAGGCACCAGAAAAGATAATATTGGAGGTAAAAAAGAGAAACCAAATAACAAATCTAATTAAGTCGGGTCATTTTTTAAAAATAGATTTGTGGAATTCAACGATATTACTGATATTTCCTAAATTATGTACTTATCAAATGGCATTAATAATATTCAAATAAGTGCTTATTAATGCTTTGTGGGTTGGTACTTCATTTTATAGCCTCATCTTTTAATAATTTTTTATTTACCTACATGTCCCCTGCTCTCTGGTAGACACTGAAAGAAGGAACTAATATGATAAGTCATCTGCCTGTTATTAAGAAACTTGCCATCTTTTGCGAATTCAGTCTAGAGATAAATGCCTCTGAACTTTAGTGAAGGAAGAAATTATTTCTTCTTAAAATTATGAGTTACAGCATCCCTGAGGGATTCTCTAACTACAGTAGAGTGTTCTTTGGGCAGTTTCTGTGCTGGGTCCCTAGTCCTTTGTTCCCCCTGTTGCTCATGTCTGACTAACTACCTAACAAGACAATTTAACAATAATAATTAAGTTACTATTAGGTAATAGCTATTTTAATATAAGATGCTCCTCTAAATATAGTTTACATAATTCACTATTTAGAGACTGGCATCTCGAAGTAGTTTCTTTGAAAGAAGATCATAACATGTTTCCACAAAATTCTGACTCTCATACAAGAAAATATGAAATCAGGTATTTCATTATTTTGTCTTATGTTTTTATTTTTGTGGTTAATGTCAAACTGTGCTTTAATATACATATTTTTACTTTTTATCTATTAAACTTTTTAAAATTAATGTAATTGACATATAACATATTACATTCAGTATACAACATAATGATTTGGTATTTCTAAATATTGTGATATGGTCTCCACAATAAGTCTAGGTAACCTCTATCACCACACATAGTTATAAAATTATTTTTTATAAGAACATTTAAGATCTCTTAGTAACTTTCAAATATACAATACAGTATTATTAACTACAGTCACCATTCTATAATGTACACCACATTCTCAAGACTTATTTATTTTATAACCAAAAGTTTGTACCTTTGACTACCTTCACCTGTTTTGCCCTCCCCCCCCGCCCCCCGCCACCAACTTTTGGGAACCACCAACCTGTTCTCTGGATGAATTGGATATTTTTTGTTTTAGATTCCACATGTAAGTGAGATCATAATGTATTTGCTTCTCATTGCCTGAGGTGTTTTACTTAGTATAATGCCCTCAGGGTCCATACATTTGGTCTCAAATGATATTTTCTTTTCTTTTATGGCTGAAAAATATTCCATTTTATTTATGTACTATACTTTCCTTATGCATTTATGAATCAGTGGATTCTTAGGTAGCTTCCATGTCTTGGCTGTTATAATGATGTAATGAATATGGAAGTTCATACATCTTTTTACATTAGTGTTTTTGGTTTCATCAGATAAATGCCCAGAAGTGGAATAGCTGGATCATATGGTAGTTTTGTCACTACTAGTGCAACCCATGACACAAACATTTACCACTGTGTTGCAATCGCCTAGAGTGTTTAGTACAATAACATGCCGTATGAGTTTGTAGCCTAGGAGCTGTATGGGAACAGAACTTGTCACCCCGAAATATGGCTACTTGGCAGAAGGACTATTTTAGGCTAGTTAATTTTAAGAAAAAGACAAAAGAGAAGCTCTGAAAACCAAATAGAAGTTTCCCATTGCAAAAAACATTTACATTGGTAAAGGAAATCTCCATTTGTAAAGGTGTATCCCACTCTGTACCTGCAAGAGGTGAATGACCTTATCTCTAGAAACACGTCAGTTCAGAAGACAAAGACTTACATCTGCATAACAACCTCACCCTTGTTCACAGTGCTTTTCCTGACAACCTCCTATCAATGACTCTTACAATGACACCATCTTTTGTTATTAGCTGAAGACAGTATTTAAGGTGAAGATGGTCTTTAAGGTGGCAGCTTCAGTTGTTTGGTGAGTTAGTTTTCCTGTATACAGTAAGTATACATATTATTACACTTTTATTTTTCTCCTATTAATCTGTCTTAGCTAAGAACCCAGAAGGGTAGAGGGAAAATTATTTTTCCTCCTAAAGAGCAATAGACTATACCATATAGCCTAGGTGTGTAGTAGGCTATACCATCCAGGTTTGTGTAAGTGCACGCTATGATTACACAACAACAAAATTACCTAATGATGCTTTTCTCAGAACACATCCCTGTCATTAAGTGGTGTGTGATTATAGCATTTTGACTACAGGCATGATGTTATACAGCAGATCTCTGAAACTTATTCACCTTGCAAAACTGAAACTTTATATTCGTTGAACAGCAACTCCCTATTTTCCTTTTGTATCTAATTGATTTTATCCTATTTCATTTTTTGTATTAATATTTTTCAGATTTTTTATATTAACTTGAATATTATTTTTTTATTTCTGATTTAATTGGTTTGGTAATTTCTTTTATATTCTCATTTGTCTCTGTGAACATACTCAAATATATATTCTAAATTTACTTTTCTGAAAATTACCCTTTTGTGGAATTTTCTAGCTAATCTTAGCCTTAGATTTTGTCATGTATTTTGGAATTCTTTTTTCTAAGCTTATTTTGAATAGGATTTTCCCCCTCTCTTTTTGCTGTCTTTTCCTTCCTTCTTTAATTTGTCCTTTTCTTTGTTTCTTTTTTATCTTTCTATCTGTTAGGTAGCTAGTCAGACATGAGTGACAGGGAACAAAGGAATAGGGCCCAACCTAGAGACCCCCCAAAGAGCATCCTGTTGGTAGTTAGAAAATCCCTCCTACATCCTCAGAGACAAAGGACAGGAGGGCTATAATCTATAGCTGGTTTAATTCAACTACAGATGCCTGTGCAGAAGGTACTACCCTAACCTGCCCACAACCTCAGCCTCATTATACTGTCATTATAATATCATGATTATGCCTGCAAGTTCATAAATCTAATTATGATAGACTGAATTCTGGGTAAGCACATGTACAGTAGGCAAAGAGTTATATAGCAGTCAAGTGTCAGTCAAAATGACCTCACATGCCAATCACCTAAGAATTCCTTTGTAACCACCCATCACGGTCCAAATATAATACAGACCTTCCCACTTCTGGGTTGTTATAGCTCATTTCTTTTATGCCTAGTTTCTCCCTTGGAGTATGTTCTGTCTTTCTAAAATATACTTTTAATAAATCTTTCCTAAATCTCACTCACCTGTAATTCTTCACTGCAACAGTGAGGAAGAACCGAGGAAAAAAGCTAATTATACTTCTGCGTCATTATTCCTATCTCATGCTGCTGGGAGGACACTGAATTCTAATTGTCCCAAACAGTAGCATATCTGTCTGTATAACTATCTGTCTGTCTGTCTATCTATCTGACTATCTGCTCTTTTAATTTTTACCTCTCCCTCATTGTTTGTAGCTACCTCAATACATTCATATTATCCTCCAGTAAAACCACATCTTAGTGCTTCTGAGTGACTACAGGATATTGGAGATATGGCAGATTTAAATAATGTTTGACTCAGGTCCTGATAGGAAAACTATTTCTTTGGCTTCCACCTTCCATTATTCCCAGCTTCACTTCACAGTATATTTAGGTTATCCTGCACCCACAGGCTCAACTTCATTCTCTAAACATGGCTCTGGAATTCAGTTTACAGGGGAGTTTTGGCTCCTGCATGCATCCACCTGTTTCATGACCACACCTATATGTGGTCTCAACTATGCTCACTGTTTTGTGATGCCATTCTGCTTCTGGTGCATAAAGAAGTATTCTCTGAAATCTATCTTTTAATTTTTATTTAGCCTCTCTGTCTACAATAAGAAGACCCTTTGAATGTAGAACTCACTGTACCATGTTAATCTATAAGTCCTTATTTGGTCTTTACAAGACATCTTTCAGTTATTACAAATTATGTAATGGAAAAAATGAAGTCCAGAAATCTTAAGTCATTGAGTTATAAAGTGGTCGATCTGGACTTTGAACTCATATAATTCAGAATTTTAAAACCCTTTTCTTTCTATTATACCAAACTTACCTTCTTAGAAACTAAACTAATGGATTTTTATTCCCTCTTTAATAAATAAAACTAGAGGGTAGGTATTTGATGTCAAAGAAATTTTTTCTCAAATGCTTCTTTTTAGTTTCCAGTTATCACATACTTATCTTCTAAATCCCAGGGATCACCAGGAAAGCCCCTAATGAAAATAACAGTTCAAACATTTTTCATATGCAACCAAAGTGTTGTCACACAACAATGTTATCCATAGAGAGCACCTATAGCCAAATTTAATTCATATTTTAGCACCAAAGTCACATAGCATGCCAAAAGGCTGGAAAGCCTGAGGATAGTTTTCTATTATTTTAACAAGCAGAATCAGATGTAAGGACAATAACAAATATCTATAAAAATATTTTTAAATAAAACCATATTTATCAATTTATTTTCCCATTTAATAATTGTTATTTTAAATCAACTTGGAAAGAACTTTTTGTTCAGTATTGTGCAAGGTAATTCTCTTAAAATGTATTGCTTGATGTCTGTCTGTCTGTCTCTCTCTCTCTCTACATATATGTGTGTGTGTGTGTGTGTATGTATGTATGTATGTATGTGTGGGTGTATATATATATACACACACACACACACGTACCTAATAGCAGGAAGTGATGATATGACTTATTATGCGTAAATGTTTTTTCTCTAGGGAAAAAATTCTACAACAGGTTAATTTATTACATAAGGGAAGAGAAATGAGGCAATTTATTAGTAAATTTAATTTTCCCTTAACACCCTTTTATAAAAAGGTATCGTGTACTTAAACAAAGATTAATATATCTTTCAAATGAATATGGCTTCCTGCAATAAAAACTGTAAGAAAAACATATTTGAAAATATATGTGTGTGTGAGTGTGTGTGTAATTTTTTTTCCCAGAGCATCTTCTTACAAAACCTTCCTATACTTTGTTTTTCCCAGTAAATTTTGAAAAAGCTGCTAGCCTAGAGACATTATTGATTTTCTCAAAAGTTTCATGCATTCAGTATTTATTTCTAGGAATAGATGCTTTAAAAATAAGCAGGAGAACTTTTTTTAATAAAGATACTCTTTTTTAGTTATTTTCCTCCCAGGACATTAAACAGTGAACAGTGCATTTTCTCATCACATATATATTTTATAAAGAATACACACAATGCACTCTGTGTCTCTTCCTTCTTTCATTAATAAAGATAACATGCTATATTATCTTTGCATTCTATATCATATGCATTCAATAAATATTATAATAGCTGATAACATGATGGTATACATATACATATTAATGCCCCGTGAACTCTTCAAGGAATTTTTTCTATGATTTAGTTTTATTTATAATTATTTAAATTCATGTTTTCTGTGTATAAATTTATTTAAAAATAACATTGAAGAAATTTCGAGATATATATTTAGCACATGCACATTGCATTTAAATGTCCATTTTAATTGCTACAGCATAACTTTTTTATCTCTTGTAATGTTTTAAATGTAGGAGAATTTGTCTAAATATTTTAGACAATAAAAATAATACTGGTAAGACTGGTTAAGGAGACAGGATTTTAGTTTAGTGAAACCACAAATTAAATTTAATCCTTCCCATTACTTTTAGAACTTTGTCAATTTACAGTCTTTCTAAGCTGCAATTTTTTCATCTGAGATTAGACCAACAATAATATAATCTTAAGGATATTTGGGGGGATTTTTGTATGTTGGATAGGATAACAGTTTAGTAATAAAAATGCTGTTGGACTTCCCATTGGATGGTAGTCTCGTCTTGTCTCGTTTACTGCCATAAGGCTGTAATGCAAGGACTAAGTTCCTGCCTGGGTTCTGCAGTACTGTTGTCTGGTTTCAACTTTCAGATCTTACACTGTAACTTGGGCAAGTTACAGTGATTAATAAATGTGAAGCTCAATTTGCTCATCTGTTAACATGGGGCACATAATAACAGTATCTGCTTATAGTGTTTTTGTGAGGAAGTGATCAGATAATGGTGTAAAACACTCAGAAATAGCACCTGTTATTATTACCACAGCATATAATAGCTCCTGTCATATAGTAGATGTTGATCAAATGCTGTTTGCATAATGAATAAAAGCTAACATTTATTTTTGTCTTTGTTAATTTTATATTTAAAATTTATATTTACATTTATTTTAGACATAATAGTTAACTTCTTATTTCAGCAATAAAAAGTTAAAATAAAATATGTGTTAGACAATTGCCTAAATCTATAATTCCAGATAAAACAGAGGTCTTACACCAAATTTGCTTTCCATGCCCATCCTCATTTTTGCCTCCTTTTAGGTTTATTTTGGTAACTGCATCATTTGACTATTTCCATTTTGGCACCACTGAACTATTTCAGTTTTAGTCTACAACATGTTTTACTTAAGAGAATTTGGTTCATGATAAATTTCTATTAGTGTTTTAATTGCTTAGATGTTTAAAAAGAAACAAACTCAAAATGGCATAAAAATAAATTTATATCTCTCGTGGTGCATTAATAAATTGGCTCTATCATATCATCATGGATCTTGGTTCTTTCCATTTGTCTGCTAGCCTCAGTGTGTCACCTTTGAACATTACAGTAACCTTGTGACAAGATGGCTATGGCAGTTCCAGGCACAAAATGAAAGAAAGGATTATTTATTTCTAAATTATAATTTTTTCTTGTAAAAACCCTTTTTTCAAAATTTCTGTATTACTCCCTACCACAAGCATTCCATCTTTTCATGTGTTTTTTGACTACTAGAATTCAGTCATTTATCTACCCCCAAACTAATCTCTCACAAAGGGAGTAATTGGCTGGCAGTTTTCAGGACCTAACAATGATTCTGAGGGAAAAGAAAGAACACATTTAACAATGAGAGCCCTGTTTTCATAAAAGATGGAAAGGAAGGGCTTTGAGTTAAACCACCAATAGTATTAAACATGAAATATCAACTTATTTTTATGGGCTTTTATTTTTTTTTTAAATACAAAAAACGGTCTTTTTATTTAACCTTAGCAATGGTCCTTTAGTTTGCTTCAGAGAAACTGTGAGCCTCAGAAAAACACAATTTAAACGCTAGTGGAATAGCCACTGAGATAATTTCAGTTTTGAATCTTAGAAAAAAAAATGGAGAGAAATAATAAAAATTAGTGAGCTGCATTAGTTTCCTGTGGGTAACAAACTTCCACTAACTTTGTGACTTAACACAAATGTATTCTCTCAAATTCCTGGAGGCCAGAAGTCCAAACTCAGTTTTACTGTGCTAAATCAGGTCAGAAGGGCATGTTCCTTCCTGAGGCCCTGGGAGACTCTATTCCTTGTTTCTTCCATCTCCTGGTGTCTGCTAACACTCTTTGGCTTGTGACCCCATCACTTCAACCAGTCCTCCATGGTCACATACTTCCTTTCATTCTGTATTTTTCAGTCTCACTATGCCTCTTACCTGTAAGGACACTGTGACTACACTTAGAGCCCACCTAGAGAATCCAGGATAATCTGCCTCTGTCAAAATCCTTAATCACATCTGCAAAGACCTCTGTTTTTTTTTTCCTTTTAAAGTTATATTTACAAGTTCCAGGAATTAGGACCTAATATCTTTAGGAGACCTTTATTTAGCCAACTACCAGAACATAGAAAATGGCATATATTAAAAAGTCATAAAAACATATAAATGTCTTTCTTGGACACAAGAAAGAAAAAAATGAAATAAACAATAGCAAGGCTTTTCTATTGATATCTCAGAAAAATATATTTAATGGAATCCTCATTCTCAAGGCTACCAAACAATGTTTCTTCTTTAGATTGATTTTCAATTCTGTGCTATTAAATTTTAATGGAGAAGGTTGAATGGGAAAGAATATCAAATGAATTCTTCCTATGTTACAAAAAATAAAATGCTCAATTTATTTTATTATTTTATATTTATGAAAAAATCTTAATGTCATACATGTTAAACAATTATGTATAAATATACAGCTATAAAATAACAAGAAAATTTGGATCAAAACATAACTTTATTTTGGTCTCCTACAGTCTCTTCAAATACATTTAATGCTGTAACCTTTCCTGCCATTTAATGTAAACTAGTACAGGACAATAACTTCTCTGATAATTACTAGATATTAAAAAGCCCTTCTAATAATAAATAAAAAACACATTACAAGCCAATAGTTAGAGCATCCCATCACATATATGTTTATATCTTGATGTTTTAAATGGATCTAGAATTATCTCTGTTCTTCCTATCTGACCTCTTTTGTATGGTGCATTTAAGCGGCAAAGGGATTAAGGCAGATTTGCTTTTTCTTTTTCCTTTTTTTTTTTTCATAATCAACCTTCCTGCATTCCTTGGAGCTATTTTGCTCTCAGCTGTGGTATCAGTAGATGGAGAATAAAGGGAGGTAAGAGGTAGGACAGTGCTTTTTAAACTCTAGTGGCCTAGAGTACTCTAGGTTTTGTAAGTGGTTAAAACTGGGATCCCTAAGTTGCTTGAAGAAGATGGTGGTGCTAACTTACTCATGAGCATGTTATAGCTCTTCAGCAATCCCTCCCTGGACTACCTCTTCTGAACTTACTTTATGGATTGCCTGCGTCTTTATTCTAAGATGTAACTTTATTCTTCTTTGTGGGCCACTGGGTGATTGGTGGAATAAATTCAGTCTCTGTTTGCTAAGATTTGCTTACCCCATCAGGGAGCACTACTGAAAATGGTCCACGGCAACCCCACTAAGGGCAAAAAATCCACTAGAAATATTCAATAGAAACATTAAAAAAGCCAACAAACTCAGTTATCTGGTGTCTGTTGCTAAAGCAGTGAGCCCTATAATATACATTTTCCTAAAAATTCCTAAGGGAATAGGTGGGGGGTTGGAATTCAGACCGCCACCCACTACTCCACTATAGCTTTTTAAAATGTGGTTCAGGCATGAGTCCTTGGTCTAGAAAGCAGTGGACACATTCTAATTTTTTTTTAAGCCCTGATCAGTAGGGTAATAGTTTTATGTAACTATTTTAGAAAATCTCTCCTGAAATTCTGATTTTTTATATTTACACACACACAGGTGAGGTGCTGAAACTCAAAAGTGGTGGATCATTTTCTCTGAAAAGCTTCATATACATATTGCCTCACAATCATTTTGGTATCTAATTCTGTCTTACTGACATTTCAATAGACACTGAGGAAGAATGAATCCTTTTTAATGTCTTGTTGTAAAGATTTAAAATACAGGAAACTAGCATACTTGTGTATGCAATGGAAATTGTTGAAAGTGCTATATTTTTAATGGATGGCATAAATGCAAATTGAAAAAAATATTTCTTAGGGTTTTATATTTTACTTTTATAAGAAAAGAATATCATATTCAGATTAAACAGAGACAGGCACCATCATGTCAGAGTTACTCCATGGAGAGGAAATTAAAGCCTGAGCATTCTAAGTAAAAGGCACATTATAGCTTTTCAAACACCTAATTTCTCTCAGTGGTGTGGGAGAGATAATGACAGGTAGCACTTCTGCAACTTAAGTGGCTCTTATACATCATCTGCTTTTAAATGGCATAAACTGCTTTGCAGTTTTTAATTTTTCAATCTTCAAGGAAGCATAAGAGTAGAGCTATCATACATAAATTCATCATACTTCTTTTAGTCTTTCAAAGCAATGATTTATGACTAATAGTACAAGGCTGGATTTAATTTTTTTTTTTTTTCATTTTTAGACTTTTGCTATGATTAGGCAAAAATATCTAAAATTAAGTTTTTCTTATAATAATATATACCATTAGACCCTGTAAGATAAATAACGTATGGTCTACTTGCCTTTAAAAATACAATAAAATGTATACAAAAATAATACCAGGTAATAAAAATCAATGGCTTTATTTTTAATAGATATGTTATTGCCTATATGGAAGAACCTCCAATATTGTAGATATAAAACTGAGTGAATGACAGTGATATTCCATTTGTATAGTAAGTCTTTCTCATACTGTAGATTTGACCTGGTTAAATTTAGAGAGCTTGACTTTGGTAATAATTTAATTTCTGTGGCAACTATTTTACCTAATTTTTTCTTACCTCTTCTTTATATCCAAGTAGACTATGTTAGAATTTTTCATTCTATTCTCATCTTTTACCTCTCTTTTGTGTTTTATTATTTTTGTCTCTTTATTCTTCATTTGGATATTTTCTTTGAGCTTTTCTTTCTCTCACTGGAGATTATATGACATGAATGGCAGAAAACCTGAAAGAATCTAAATAACAGAATTTAAACTAGTTTTTATTTCTATCTACTACTAGAAAACTAATATAAAATAAAATGAAAATGTCAGTTATAATAGTATCAAAAATCACCACCTAGGAATAAATCTAAAAAAAAAAAAGATGTATAAGATCTCTATGCACAAACTAGAAGAAAAAAATTACTGAGAAGACCTAAATTTAATGAATTGATACACTTCCTGATATTCTATAGTCTTCTGTTCCTGATATAAGTCTTGGCTACAAATATGTGAAAATTTGTATAGCTACTTGTTTATGATGTTCATACTTTATCTATGTTATACTTCATTGAAAAGTTCATTAGGAAAAATAATCAAGACACTTACCATGAAAGATCTACGAACAGGCAATTTCCAGAGAAATAAAAAGAATTAAAATTACTGTAGATAGCGTTATAAATAGAGTTATAATTATAGATATAGATGTGTATTCATTCCACACACAAAATGACAAGGATAGCTTTAAAGGAATCAATCATCAGATCCTCAGCTTGGATGAATTTCCCTTCCTAAAATTGATCTGCCAAACACGTTTCTTCAGTCAAGAAATTGTGAAGTTTTTCTTTTCCTCTCCCGCTTAAGAAAAAGACAACAAAACATTTTCACCCATTTTGAATTTTAATATTTCTTAAGGTGTTAAAACTTTCAAAACATCAAAAAAAATTGAAATACCAATGTTCATAACGCCTACTTTGATCAAGGCAGCACACACCAATTCATGCTTCATAGCTTTCCCTATCTCAGAGATATTTCTGCTATAGAAAAGCGTAGAATTAAAACATATCGAACTGTACACTTGAAACCTATATGATTTTGTTAACTACTGTCACCTCAATAAATTAATTAAAAAAAAAACAAAACAGGATCTTTGACCCATAGTGTTATGTTCTGTATTTAGATATTTTGTTAAGTAGGGCAGCAAGCATGATGACAGTTTTAATTGAATGATCTTGTTTTTCCACACCCTTTCCATTGTCAAATAATACATTGTTCTTATGGAAGTGTCCTTGGATAGCAAAAAGATTATTAGAAAGATGTAGTGAAGAATGTGGCACAAACTGTACTCAGATAAACTCATAGCAAAACATACATTTACCCCAACATCGCCTAATTATAGCTTCATCAATAAAAGAGTATTCTAGGTCAACATTTCTCAGCTTTTTTATTATTGAAAATATGGGCCATATAATTTCGTTGTTGTTGTGAGGAACTGTCCTGGGCATCACAGGATATTTAGCAACATCGATGACTTCTACTCACTATATGTCAGTAGCATTTCTTCCTTACCATTTCCCACCTATTTTTAGTTGTGACAATCTAGAAAGTCCTCAGTCATTACAAAATATCCCCAGGGTTGCAAAATGTTTCACTCCTGAGAACCACTGCTCTGTGTGAACAATAACCGAGTAGAAGTATTCTTGTTTTGTAAGTGTTAATAAAGTTTTTTTTTATACCTTTCAAGAATTGGAAAAGTGAATAACTCTAATGTCTGGATATCAAATCTTCTTGTAAGAGATTTGGTTTCAAATTTGTTAATTTACTATAACGGAGAGGGAGATCTAAACAATTTATCAGTCAGTTAATTATTGGCAGTAATTATGGTAGGCAATTATAAGTTTTTGGCCTATAATTACAAAGTAATTCAAAGAATAAGATTAAATAATTTTTCCAGTTTCACCTATGCACATGTATGTGCAGGCTTTCCCAACACATCTATAAATATGAAAAATAGGATTAGAATTGATTAAATAAGAATAATTGAATAAATTAGTGTCATTTATTATTCTCATTTTAGTGATAAGTTAATTTATTCAAATGAATCATTTGAAAAACATTAGCTATATAAACTTTATGATACATTGCTAATACAATTATACATTTAATTTGTAATATATATATTATTAGAAATATGTTGTTATGAGCTAATTTTCTATAATAATTATAAAAATAACTAATTTTGGAATAATTGATTTAATACTTGACATTTTGACCACAGAAAATAATAAAAATACATGAAAATTTCCATAATTTTTTTAAAGTTGTATGATAGTGGAATCAGTAAGACTTTCAAGAATAAACATACACTGCTTTAAGATAAAATTCTGTAGGAGAAAATAGAAGTAGTAGTTCAAGGGAAAGAAAGAAATAAAGTAAATGGTTCTGGCTGTTACAAAAGAACTAGTTCATGAAAAAAATTAGTTGGGTATTATAGGAAAACTAACCCTTCTAAGGAATGTTAAAGAATGCAACTAATTTTATATTCTAGGTACATTGTTAGGAACAATTATAAGAGATTCTGATAAAGAATTATGAAGAACAGAATGTCAGAGGAAGCCTGATAAAGAATTATGAAAAACAGGATATTAGAGTAAGCTTACTGTAACTACAAATGCAAATTGAATATCTGCTGCCTACTTATTAAAAGTGGGAGATATATATATATGTATATACAAAACAACTTTAGCTTTGACTCCATCTAAATAGAACAGAAAATCTACTAAACTCTGTAGTCATTCGCTGACCCTACATAAATTCAGTGTATCTGTGGTGCTCAAAAAGGAAAACAAAAAACAAAACGAAATCTCAGATAATCTTATATTTTTAAATGGGCATGGTTCTTTAGGTCTTGATTTATTTTCTTCTACAAAAAATATTAGATACTAAAATAATTAGATACTATTGGATATCTTTAAAATGAATATGACACTTTATCCATTTTTGTAGTATGCCAAAAGTAAAGCCTTCGCAACTATTTTAAACTATAATAAAAATATGCTATTAATGTAAAAATGTGTTAAGTGGAGGGTATTTAAAAATTCTTTAAGGGGTTATGAAAGCAAAAATGGTTTGAAAAATCCCTTATTGTAGTCCAATAGTCATATAAATGCTGCATAAAAATTTGAAATGTTCTCAGAAAAACTTTTTAATAGTAAATAATAAAAAATTGAAATGCTTAAAGAAAATTATAGGTAGATTTTATAATTGAACCGATCACTTTAAAAAGTAAAAAAAATAATTGCTATAACTTTGATTATATTAATATTTTATTGATACAACTGATTGATGGGGTTTTGTATTTTATTTTGAATTCTGTATTTTAAATAGCTGAAAGCTTGTTTCAGAAAAGATTCTCATACATTGAAGTTAGAATAGATAATATTGAAGAAAACATAGGATTTAGACACACTAGAGAAAGTTAAAATACTTTACTACCTTCTACCTGTTTAATATTAAACACATTTCTTGCCTGTTTAAACTTCAGTTTATTGCATTTATATTAAAAATAAAAATAGTTTTTTGTTCAAAGAATTTTAATAATATTAATGTTATTTTTTGTTCTTTTATACTGTTCTTAAAGTTTTCTTTATATAGCGTATTACTAAAAATCTATTATTTTTGTGATAGAACATGTATTAACATTTTTTTCTAACATCATTGGTTCTTTATTTAAAAGTATAGATAGTATTTGAAATGAAGTAAAAATCTCAGAAGCTCAAATACATTCAATAAATTGAAGTAGCAGTGACACATGCATCCACAGGTGAGTGTAGCTGTTTAAAGCCCTATCTCGTTTTCCTAGGCAAAACAAATGTGTGCCTCCTTCATACTGGAAGCAATTAAGGGTAATCATGTTGTTCTTTTTTTGCAAAAATTAGCATTTTTCAATATTGTAGCAAAAAGATGACGTGATGATAAAGTGTGGCTGGAGAGGAGTTTCCTCAAAAAATTTCTGAACAAAATTTGCATCACCTCTTCTAGTAGTCCCTTGTCTATTATAAAAAAAGATTTCCTTCACAAGCCTGCCTCTATATTACTTCTTCTGTTTTCCTCTTACCATTAAACTCAGAGCTTCTGAAAACTAAGGATTACTCATTCTGGTCTCAGCAACAAATTAACAAACAGAACACTCTTACTTGAAAGCCTTGTTGGAAATAGTTAATAAACAGAGATTATTGATTTATGAGAAACACTCTTACTGAGGAAGAATTATCAGAATACCTTTGTCAACTGGGAGTAACTATTTGATATAACTAGCCCATTTTGGAAATAAAAAATTGATTAATTTATTTCCCATACCTTTCCTTTGGCCAATTTGTTTTTCTTGTTGTCCCTCTTTGATCTCTGGTGTTTTTTATTATTTTTTTCCCCCATTAAGAAGTTAAACATTCAATCTCTTGACTTCCTTTATTTACATATGTGTTCAGGGCCCAGATGTCATAGTTTATTCAGAGTATTCAGATTAAGAATCTATGTATGAAACTGTGCCACAGGGCACATTTGTTTGTACATTTTCTGTGCTAGTTAAGAAAACTTGTGAGGAAAACTCAAAGTATTTAGAATTCTACACACAATTTTATGTCATCCATAGAAATTGATGGTGCCCCATTGAAAGTTTCACCATTTCTCACTAGGCTGTTCTGAAGCTTCATGGGCTTTGGTACATTGTATCAGGATATTTTGACAATGGGGAGAAGACATGATGAAGTATTAAACACACATGACTGCATAAATTAATAAAAAGTATCAGAGAGAACTAAATCATGAATTTTCTTCATTTCCATAGTTGGAATTTTTTTCATTAACTGGTTTCCATGGGCATCAAGGACATTTGTAGGAGATTTCTGGAAAATCAGATATCAAGTTAAATAAAAGTGCATAGGGGTATCAGGGATCCAGGCATCATCATTCTCTGTGGGAGCTGATGGTGTATTCATCACAGTTGTAATGAGATCTGAATTCTGGAAGTTTGAAATAATAATTGATACACCTGGCTGGACTAGGGAAAGGAGGAGTACTGGCTCTTCTGTTCTCTTGTGTCTGTGCAGATGTAGTACTATCTTCAGAAGAACTTGCCAAAAGCTGAGTTTTCCAACCATTGTGCTTTTCAGTGTTTTATTCTTTATTTTTATGTTTTTCATGGCCATGACCATGTTCATGTTTGTGTCCATGTGCTAGGCCATGTTTCCTTTGAGGTCCATTGCCAAGACCATGCATCCTTTGGTGTTTAAGATCATAGTCAAGATCATGTTTAAGTTCCTGTTGATATCCATTGCCATGGCCATGTTGCTTTTGGAGGCCATGTTGCTTTCAAAGTTCATGGCAAAGGTCATGTTTCCTGTGGTGCCTATGGCTTTGGTCATGCTCATGTTTATGACCATGACCAAGGTCATGTTTTATTTGTTTTTCATGGCCCCAGACATGTGCACGAGTAGGTCCTTGTTCTTTTCCTGAATTCTGCTCTTCATCATGTACAGGTACCAGGAACTATGAAGTGGGTTTACAGTTGTTCCTTATTTTTTTTTTTCTCCATGTGTACTGATCAGAAAGTAAAAAACCTGGAGGCTTTTTAGCATTGAGGTCTTTCCTAGTGATCAACAGTTGACAGTAGGATAAATATTTTTCTCTCAAGGTACCACATAAACATCAATGCTTCAGCCTAGAATTTGTCCAAGTTTATTGGTCTCACAACTTTTGGTCAGCTCTTCATTACTTTTCTTGGTTTCCCTGGCCAAGAACTCAATAGAAAACTTTGTTCCAGTTACCACCTGTACTGTTGCACTCTTCACACTGTCAGTCTTGAAATAGAAAGTTCCATTATTCTCTGCATTAAATTTTGCAATGGAATGAGTCAGAGGTGCATTCAGTTCTGGACTGTTAGCAGGTAGATTTGTGAGGCAGCCAGGGTAAATCCTGGTAGGTGGTGGTTCAAAATCCTCCCCTGGATAAAGGTCACATTTCTGTGAGAAGAAAGAAATTATTAACTGAAGATCTGTGTATGTATTATCTGTACATCACTGATATCACTATTATGAAGGGACTTGCAGTCTGGAATTAAGAACAGAAAATTTCTCTTTGGAACAATTAGTTTGCACAATTGAATATGTAATTTCATAGTTCCATCTATCCACCACCTGTTTTGGGGCCTTTTTTACTTCTCTAAATGCAAAGAGGTAAGAATGATCAGTGTTGTTAAAAAGTTAAATGGGTTCCAAGTCAGGGCTGGTAGTTGATGTGGAGTACACGTCACCAAGGCAGTCATACGAGGATGTCACCACAGGGCCCTCTGCTAGAGTAATCTGGCAGGATTGGGTAGCCACAGAGAATTTCATATTCCCTCTCTTCCTTGTGGTTGCCCTGCATTCTTCTGTGGCCTTTCAACTTCAGTGTTCAAATTGTAGACAGGATACCGACGTTTTGACATTAAGGGGGTGAATCCGTGGACTGTGGAAAGAGTGGCTTGCCTCCTGGCAGATACCTTCTGCCTGTTAACATTTTTTTAAATCAATAGATAGAGGCAGTAAACTATTTTCTTAATATATTTATAAGTAATTCTGCTAACAGCAACCTCTTCATACATAACTTTTCTGAAAGTATCCATCTAATTCACAGGTACAAATCCCCTGAAAGTTTACAACTGCCAATTACCAACTGCTGCCTTATGTATGTTCTTAGGAGGTCTACATTTTCCTACATCTAACTCTTTTGAATCATCATTCTTACCAAAAGTCTATTGATAAAACATCATGCAACATATCTTGAAAGCTACCAGAATTATAAGAATGCTATCTGGGTGATGTTATTATAAGAAGGGGAGACTAATATTTTCTCTGACAACTTCCCAATTACAGTGTTAGAGAAAATGAACAAAATCTAACATAGACCTATTAGTTACATATTTTTTAAATCATTGTGGAAATAATTCAAGAACTAACTCAGAAAAAAATACAAATAAACAAAAGACCAGCCTCTTGAAACCATCTATCAAACTGGTGTTAAAATTTAGAGCCATAGTATAAAAGATCAAGAGAAGAAATGATTTTAATGATGTTTTATTTTTTACTTTTGACCTATAATTGATCTTTTGTGTTTACCCATTTGAATTAGTAAATGATTATTTCCTGATAACCATCTAAGCACAGATTATTGTCTTACTTCTATGTCTGGTAGAAACTACTATGACGAATCATAAATTTTAGGTAATTATTATATTATGCATGATCATAATTTAATATGTATGCCTTTTTATAACTTTCAAAGATATCATTAAATATAATCATCCTAACATCACTAGGAATCTATTATTAAAATATTCTATATATAAATGAAAAAGTATGTTTGTAACTTGTAGCTAAGACTCCATTATATTTTATGATTTCAATATGATTTATTAATAAGTATAAAATTACAATATTTATGGAAGTCAGCCTGTAAAGAGGGAAAAGGAACTTTCCAGGAACAATTGAATTAGCTTAGAGTATGTTTTTTTTTTCAGAATAGTATTGTCAAAAAACAATTTTTTTGCAGGTCCTTATATTGGTGTTCACAAAATAAAGTGTATAAATATATCTTGAAGGGAAATCTTTCATATGTATAAGGATGATTAATAAAATAACAGACTAATATATGGCAAGAAATAAAACTAACCCAAAATATCTATTTAATTCAGTGTATTTCTTGTTCAGATATGAAATCTAGACTTCCCTTTAATTTTTTACACAAAATCAGACAGATGGATTATTATATTAGATAGGTGGAAAATAAATGTAATTTTATTTAAGATAAGAAGTAATTTGTAAACCTCTCATAATCTCATTGCTGATAATTTTAAATAAGTGTATTATAATGAAGATCACTATCTTCTCTTTAATTTATTCAGAATGTTTTACAAAAATTTTACATAAACTAGTAATAATATAATTTGTTTCTATAGTTTTAAAGTTCTATAATTGATTCTCTTTGACTACTTTAAGAAATCCACCATGCCAAAAATATTAAGAAGTTTAACTGTTAAATAGAATTTTTATTATATTATGTAATTAGTCATTTCCCTTAAAGATTTTTTAATCATTTGAGAATTTTGAATTGTCTTTAATAAGTAAGAATAATCATAGCTCAGATTATAAAAATGTATACAAATGATAGTAGAACAACTGGGTTAGATTCCAATTTCTTTAAAAATTACATTAGAACATATGTTATAAGAGCCATCTATAATAAAATATTCACTGAAAATTTGAATTTGAAACATTTACCTGCTAAATCTGTGAGAGGAAAATAAGGGAGAAAAAAGAAAAGGATATGTTAACTGAATTCTATGTCTAACTCAATACAACGCAGGGAAATACTATTTTAAATCAATTAGGAAATATATAATATTTTAACAGTTACTGTGATTGTTACCTAAAGTCATAAAACTGCAAAGACACATAGGTTATTTCAATATAATTCTTTATTTGACTCATCTAAAAAAATAATCTCCTGTTTATCACAATTTCCAGGCAAGTCACTGAAGCTCTATGCTTTAATATTTGTAAAGATAGCATAAAATACTAAAATAGGAGGAGAGATCTGAAGAAGATAATGATAATATGTAATTTTCAACTCCATCTAAGACATAATTGACCTTTTATGTTTACTCATTTGAATTGATAACTGCTTTTTCCTGAAAACTCTGGGAACAGATTATTCTCTTTTCAAAATATGAAAACATTTTTAAAAAAACATTTTTCTTCCAATATATGTTTTATGACAAACAACACTAGAGCATTAAAAAAAGTGTTATGTTAAAACTAAAATAAGCAAATACTTTAAATGATTTTTTGTTTCTTAGAACTCACAGATATAGATCTTTTGTTATTATAATAATAGTGGACCTACTGAAAAAAAAAAAGTGCAGCCTCAACTGCCAACTATATCATGTCTTCTTGTTTTAAATAGTAGTCTTCAGAAAAATTTTAGTATTTTTGCATATTATAAAGGGTATTCCTCCAGCATCATTATTATTACCACATTTATAATTAGAATTTTTAACCATTATTATGGTACATACTACACTGAACTTGAATATTATACCTTTGCTATTTAATTCCTTTTAGTCTCTCAATTTATAATTAATGATTCAAATTAAATCATAATATTTTTGTAAATTTTTTTTAAGATTTCCTTGATGATAGAATTTTCACTTTTGTACTTTTCAATCACATTTGTGTAATGCCAACCCAATTTTCTTTCTGCTTTCTATGTTAGGACAAATTCCACTATGTTAAGGCAGATTCCACAAGCAGTGAACTAAAAATGCTAGGCAGTCAATATTACTGCTTATTAAATAATTTTGGTTCTTTATATTTCAGACAAATGGTAGATTTGCACTTCCTCCCTCCCTTTTTCTTTAATTAATGTGGTCATTGGCCACAACCTTGCTTTGGTAAATGAAATGTGAACTGAATGACTTAGCAGACATTACATTGTGTTACTTACATGTGGGAGGTTTAAAAATCATTATGTGAGTTACTATATCCCCTCTCCTCTGCTACAGTGACCTCTGCTACATGTTGATGTGAAGCCTCCATCAGCCTCAATGACTACAGTAAGAACTATCTTGCCATAGACACAGACACACACAGATACATCCACCTCCACACACCCCCCCCCACACACACGTAGTGGACATGCGGCATCAGTGATATATAAAATTTGACCATGTTAACTTGTTGGTATTTTTGGTTGTCTAGTACCTCATCAAAACCTAGTACAATCTCACTGACTCACAGAGAAATTATACCAAACTTTATTACATAATAACATAAAAGCCTTGAATGAAATACACAAATGATTTTAATGGTATTGGGATTATATCATTATTTTTTTCTTATGCCTGTTATAAGGCTATTTAAAAATAACATGGGAAAGTAGAAACACTGTGTCATTGTGAATATATCATAGGATTTATAATTCATTTACTCAAAAAAATATCTATTTGTGCCTGCATGAGCTCATCACTGGGGATATAATGATGATGTGAACAGACAAAAATCCTGCCTCTTGGAGTTATATTTTATGGGGAAATCAAATAAGAGATATAACAGAACTAGTTGGTAAAACAATTTCTAGCTGAAATACTTCTATTATCTGGGATATGTGTTTTAATACCTACTATTGACCATGACTTGAAAAAGTCTATTTAATATGTTTATTTACAAAGAAACAATTATATTTATGCTCAGACATTTCTGAAAAATGAACAAACTCATTCAAAACTCATTCTCTAAACATATTCCATGTTTCTCCTTTTCTTCTAAAAGAGGTTTTAAAATGTTAATTCAAGCAATGTGCTAGGTCTTCAATTTATGCTTTTGGTAATTATCTTTGCAGCCTCTCTGGGCCACTGAAACTACTATGTAAGAAGTCGTTGATGACCTCAGATCTAATTGAAGATTTTGATATGTCTAAAATCTGTTTCCCTTTGGGCAACTTTAGCTTTCCACATGACTTTACCTATATCTATTCCTCTATTATTTTTTTATATATAACTTCCAAATTGGAATCTCTAGCCATGGCCTTTGTTATGATATCCTTTCTTAACCTTTCAAAAGCTTTTGGGAAGAAAATTCCCCAGACTGATGAGTTGATTAAAGTTTGTTAAATTTTCCTTTCATTATTTTTTAAATATATATATTTTTTATTTTTCAATTATAGTTGGCATGTGTTATATTAGTTTCAGGTGTACAATGTGGTAATTAGGCATATTATTTACAAAGTGATAATCCTAATAAACCTAGTACCCATCCAACACCATACATAGTTATTATAATATTATTTACTATATTCCCTATGCTGTACTTTACATCCCTATGACTTCTGTGACTACCAATTTGTACTTCTTAATATCTTCCCCCTTTTCACCCACCCTTCAAACCCCACTTCCATCTGCCAAGCATCAAAAGGTTCTCTGTATCTATGAGTTTGTTTCTGTTTTGTTATTTTGGTTCTTTAAATTCTACATGTAAGTGAAATCACATGGCATTTGTCTTTGTCTGACTTATTCTACTCAGTGTAATACCATTTAGGTCCATCCATGTTGTAGGTGGCAAGATTTCATTTTTTATGGCTGAGTAATATACCATTGTATATATGTGTCACCTATTCTTTTTTTTTTTAACTGCCCATCTTTACTGTAAGCCCCTTAAGGACAGGAATTATGTCATATACTTTCCTAGTATCTCACAAAGGGCTGTGTACAAAGTATCTATTGATTATCAAGCCACTGAATAGGATATGAGAGAATCTTATTATTTGTAGCAATAGGCTCTAGATACTTTACTTATATTATATAATTTAAGCCTGACTACAACCATATGACATAAGTAGTAGAAATGAGATCAGAATTTAGGCCTATCTGAATATATCTCTGCATAATTCATGCAATTTAAGTGATTATCTGCCAGCATTTTAATCTAAAGTCTTGAATAAGTGCTCTGCTTTTATATGGTAATATAGTCCTCTTAGATTATCTGGTTTAACCAAGTGATATAGACAGTTTTTGATATTCTCTCTAGGCATTTTTTATTAAAATTATTGGGGTGACACTGGTTAATGAAATCATATAGGTTCCACCTATTCTTTACCCATTCATCTATTGATGAACACTCAGGTTGCCTCCATATCTTGTCTATTATAAATAATGCTGATATGAATATACAAATTAACATGTCCCTTCGAAGTAGTATTTTGGCTTTCTTTGGATAAATACTCAGAAGTGTGATTACTGTGTCCTTTGTCTCTTGTTATAGCCTTTGTTTTAAAGTCTGTTTTTTCTGGTATAAATATTTCTACACCAGCTTGTTTTTCATCTCCATTTTTATGAAATATCTTTTGTATCCCTTCAGTTTTAGTCTTTTGATCTGAAGTAAGGCCCTTGTAGGCAGCATATGTAAGGGTCATTTTCTTATCCATTCAGGAACCCTATCTTTTGATTGGAGCATTTAACCCATTTACATTTAAAGTAATTGTTGATAGAAATGTACTTATTGCCATTTTATTTATTATTTTCACACTTTTTTTTCTTCTTCTTCTTAAAGGCCTCTCTTTAACATTTCTTATAATACTGGTTTGGTGGTGATGAACTGCGTTAGAATATTCCTGGCTGGGAAGCTCTTTCTCTGTCCTTCAATTCTAAATGATAGTTTTGCTGGGTAAATTAATTTTGGTTGTAGGTCCTTGCTTTTCATCACGTTGAATATTTTGTGCTAAGGCCTTCTGGCCTGCAAAGTTTCTGTTAAGAAATCAGCTGACAGTTGTATGGGAGCTCCCTTGTCAGTAATTAACTGCTTTTCTCTTCCTACTTTTAAGATTCTTTCTTTGTCTTTAGCCTTTGGCATTTTAATTATCATCTGTCTTAGTGTGGGTCTTTTTTGATTTACCTTGTTTGGGACTCTTTGTGCTTCCTGGGCGTGTATGTCTATTTCCTTCTCCAGGTTAGGAAAGTTTTTCATCATTATTTCTTTAAATAGGTTTTCAATTCCTTACTGTCTCTCTTCTCCTCCTGGTACCCTAAGATATGAATGTTAGTATGCTTGATAATGACTAGAGGCTCCTTAAACTATTCTCATTTTGTTGGATTTTTTTGTTGTTATTGTTGCAATTCTGACTGAGTGTTTTCTGCTACCTTGTTGTGTAAATCACTGATTCCATCCTCTGCTTCCTTTAATAAACTGTTGATTCCCTCTAATGTATTTTTCATTTATGACTGGTTCTTTTTTACGTTTTTTTTTTATCTCCATTTTTGCCATCTATCTCTTTGTTAAAGTTCTCACTGAGTTTATCTACTCTTCTAAGTTCATTGAGCATCTTTATAACTAGTGTTTTGAGCTCTGCATCTGGTAGATTGCTTGTCTCCATTTTGTTTAGTTCTTTTTCTGGACCTGTTCATTTGGGACATGTTTTCTTGTCTCTCCATTTTGACTGCCTTTCTGTTTTTTTTTTTTTTTTTTTTTTCTATGTATTAGGTAAGGCTGCTATGTATCCCACTCTTAGTAGAGTGATTTTATGAAATAGATGTCCCATGGGGCCCAGTGGTGCAGTCTCCCCTGGTCACTTGAGCTGGGTGCTTCTGATGTGTCCTTTGTATGGGTTGTGTGTGCCCTCCTGTTGTGGTTTAGTTTCAGTTACTGTTTGCATGTCATTGGGAGGAATTGACACTTGGGCTGTTTGGTTGTGAGGACTGGCTGGTGAGGGGCTGACCCTACAGAGCAGGATTCACTTTAGGAGGGCTCTGGAACCTGCCCAATCTGCTGTTTGGGTGCGTTGTTCTCTGATGAAGCTCTGGCTTGGTCAGAAGCCAGCAACCAAGCGTGCTGGCTCCAGGCCTCCTAGGAGCAGTCCAAGTTTAGTATGGCCTGTGTCCTGCCTGAAGACACCTAGCAAGAGTCACAAAGCAATCCACAGATGGCTGCCACCTGTGCTGGGCTTGGTGGTGCCTCAAGAGGCCAAGCTGTGAACTGAGACTGGCTGCCACTAGTACTTGGTTTGGGGCTACTCAGCAAGATGTATGGGGCATGCTGAGGCCAGATGCTGCTTGTTTGGGTTTTGTTAACCTTTTAGAGATTTTGGGAAAGGCACAGCATGAGCCAAGACAAGCCATTTGTATGGAAAAGCCGCTGGAGGAAGCTTGAGTGTCTCCACAGTTTGGGTGGGGTGGAGTCTCAGGTAATTACCAGGGTGGTACAACCAGTGTTAGCCAGGTTGATGGAGACACAGATATGGTATCCAACTGCATCTACTCACTGGGAGAAGGAGGGCTCAACAAAGGAACAATGGATTCTGCCAGTACTTCTGTCTGGGAGAAAGCTACCCTTCCAGCCCTCTCTCTGAAGCCAGATAAACCAATTCCTCCATTTATGTCCCTGGCACTTTTTGAACTGCTGCTCAAGTGCTAGAGCTCAGAGCAAGTGAGTACATCAACAGGTAAGTCCATCGTGGGTCCCTAAAGAGCAACGTCTATGACTCCAGCTGCCCTCTGTCTCACTCAGCCATAGTGTCTGCTGGTTTTCACAGCCAGAAGTTGTGGAGATTTCTCTTCCCAGCACTGGAAACCTTGGCTGGGGAACCTGGTGTAGGACTGGGATCTCTCATTCCTCTTAGGGAGACCTGGGCTGAGAAATATCCCTTTTGATTTTCAATTACCACACGCGAGTCGTTCCACATCTCCACTCCTCCTACCTGTCTCAAGTGTCCTCTTCTGTTTGTCCACAGTTATATGACCTCTGTTCAGCTAGACTCAGGTGACTCCCAGTGATGGCTGTTCTTTAGTTTATTTGTAATTTTGTTGTGGTTGTGAAAGGAAGCAAGCACAGCATTTACCTACTCCGCCATATTAACCAGAAACATCTAAATTTTGTTAAATTTTCAATATTAGTTTTAATTTTGAGAATTGAGAGAGAAATTAGTTGTTGACTGAATCATCTTAATCAAACCCTCTTTATTTGTATATATTTTTTAAAAACACAGAATTATCTTTCATAGTAGTATTTACCCATAAAGATTTTTGTCAAGAAATTCAATTGATTCTTCTTTTAGTTAAATTGAATTTTATTCATTCCAGACATTCTCACCAATCTAGTTCATGGTGTTCCCCCTCACATGTACATGATCTGAAAGTTTCTTGAATGATTTCTCTGTCCTCCTTTTCCTATATATAAATTATTCTATACTCCTGATTATCAAAAACCCTAATAAATTAACTCCAGTTACTTTTAAGAAGACTTAGAAAAATATTTATAGTTTATACTTTGTTGTACTTTGTTGTATACTTTATAGTATAGGACAAGCTAATAATTATCTTTTTTGCATCAAAGTAAATTAAAAGTAACACACATTATTTAGTCAAAATAAAAAACAATACATAGATATGAAGTCAGCATAAATTCTCATTGTTCTTTTGATATTTTTTCTTTTTCTTTTTCTCCTGTATTTGAACTCCTCAGGAATCTTAATAAACTATAGACTATAAATTATCTTTCTTTTCAGTCACATTAAAGGTATATCACTTTCTATTGCATCACCATTGCATGGATTTTATTAGGATTAATTGGTGTGCATTTCCATTGGAATCTCCTTAGGTTGCTTAATGGGTTCTTTTTTCCTCTTCAGCAATTTTATCCTTGATTGTATTACACATTGAAGTTATGCCTATTGACAATAGTAAAATGTCCTGTGGTATTTCTATTTCTGAGGCTGTATTTCATAGAATTAGTACTAATCATAAATAATTGTTAAATGTAAAACCAGAAGGTAAATTTTGACTTGAGATTTTTACAAGCACTGAATTATTTCAGCCTAGTTTTACTTCACTGCTATTTTTTAACTGGTTGCAATTCTCCAGTTTATGTTTTCAGAGCTATGCTAATTTTAGAAAGCATACATTAGTTATCCAGAATTATATAAAGTATCCTCTGTTTGGAAAACAACTGTAATTTTTTTCTTTTATTTCTCTGAAGGAAATGCTACCATAAATTATTATTGAACATTCTGTGAATTAAATTAAATGTTTGTGCTTGTTACATATTATGTATTGAAAATAACTTTTCTTGCTTGCCTGATACCCTAGTTCAGATCTTTTTGTTCCCCTTAAATAATGGGAAGACACAGACATATAATTGCACCAGATGTTCAGGAGTATCCACTTTTAGGTCACAAAATATCAAACCAGCATTATGATAAGGAAAGTAGAAATTACCTGGTTTACTTTGGGGAATTATTACTGCATTTGAAGGTTTTGAATAAAAATATTGGAAATAAGATTTTTCTTGTTTAGACTATTCCACTACCTCTGTAATAAAACTACTTAAATCATACTTTTTGACTGATGTTTTCAACAGTCTTTCTAAAGCAACCTTGTATGTAAAAAGAGCAAACAAATTATTCCTAGTGCATATCATGTAAAATTAGGTTATTTAGCTTTTACCTCAAAATGACTACTTTAAATAGAATAGCAAGTGCATGTCTAGTATTCAGAAGAAAAGATATTTGTATTGGTGATCAAGGGTAAAAATTTTTATTAAGTACATGAAGTAAATGTCTTATCTCTTCAAGAGATAAATTTGAAGTGAAAGTACAAAATGCTCAGGCTTGATTTCATTTTAACAGGTAATCTGAGAGTTGTTCTATTTTGTAATTATGTGTTCTCTTACTTAGTTTGACAATAATAGTATGTTAATATCATCCTCATAGAATAGAAAGTATTTACCAGAAATGTTCATTACATATATGTTAATAGAAATACAATAATATTTGACATATTTGCTACCCTCAATGAGTTTAACTAAAATCAGGAAGTGACTACATATTTGTGAAGGGCTAACCATACCCCAAGTAGTGATAATGGTGTGAAACATGAGAGTTCTCATATAATCTAGTAAAAGTATAAGAAAACAAAGCCAATTCATCAAAATCTAGGTGGAAGATATGGCTTCTATTGATCTAGTTTTTTACTCCTAGTTTATGTAATAGAGTCTCAAATTTGTACACAAAGAAATATGAACAGTATATTTGTCCTAGAAAACAATTCTTAAAATCACAATAATAAAACAATACAGACTGGGTGTCTTAAACAGCAGAATTTAATTTTCTCACAGTTTTGAAAGTCCAAGATCAAAGTGTGAGCATGTTTTGTTTCTCCTGAGGCCTCTTTCTCCTTGTCTTGTAGATAGCTGCCTCTCACTGTGTCCTCACGTGGCCTTTTCTCTGTGTATGCTCATCCCTGGAGTCTCTTCCTCTTCTATAAGGACACCAGCACTATTGGATCAGAGCTCAATCCTCACAACCTCATTTAACTTTAATTTCTTTTTTAAAGACTCTATCTCTAAATACTGCCACCCTAGAGCAAAGGCATCAACATATGAATTTGGGCATGGGGAATGGCAATTCAGTTAATAGCAAGCAACCAAAAAAATATAGATCTATTTACACAATCAAATATTCAATAGCAATGAAACTAAATTACATCAGTCAGCTTAACCTAAATTATTATATGGTAACAATTGATCCCAGTGGCTTACAACAAAGTTTATTACTCCCTCACACTACATCATAGGTAAGCCTCTGTTCTGTTCTCTGAGCTTTGCATTCTGGCAATAAATAGAGATGTCCCTATATGGTTCATTAAGCTCTGTGGAAGAGGGGAAGAAATCACAAAGACATACTATTGATACTCATTACTTCCCTCTATATTTCATTGCCTAAAACAAATCTTATGTCCATTTCTGATATCAACAGGACATAATTTTCCCATTAAAGAAGTAGCAAATATTTTATATTCTACCACAAATATAAATCAATTTTATTTTTTTAGATATTAGTATGGATAAATCTTACATAAATAAGTGATGAAAAGGAATCTGAAGATGGATTTATACAGTATAATATCATACTAATATAAAATACAAGTAAATAATTTGAAGATATTGTTTAATATAATTATAAAGGTATACAGGGTAAATCATAAGTACAAAATTGAGGATAGTTGTTACTTTTGAAGAAAGCATGGAAATATCTTCCACAAGTGGACACTTAGATGTGTGTTATATTATTCTATATATCTTGCTTATGTTTGAAAGATTCAATATAAAAACAAAAATAACAGCTATTATGAGAATAATATTTCTGTTGAATCTTCTTACATATATTAGTGGTTTATTATTTTTGATATTTAATTAAATATGATAAAAGATTACATGATATCCTAGTTTAAACTTCTGAAATTTATAACCTTTTCCTGCATATGTACATAGGAGACATACATGCACATATGTCTCCTGAACTCTATGCAGTTTGAGGAGTTATAGGACATACTCATTTTTGTATGAACTGTGTCTAGAGCAGTAAATACATTTTTGGAAATAAATAAGTCCTCTTTAATTTCAAGTTCTTCCTTTTTTATATTTTCTAGTTTTCTAAATTGTGCAAGAATTACATTTATAAATAGAAAACAAGTAAAATTTTATTTAAAGTTTTGTGTCTTGTGCTGTCCAGCAGTCAGTGCGCTATTTAATTTGATGTTTAATTCCTTGATTTCCTCATCACCAATGACCTCCTCCTTCACTTTACTTACTAGCTCTCACAAACAGATCTTGTGCAAGAAAGTTTAAGACATTGACAAGATCATGAACAGATATTGTGCAAGAAAGTGCTATTGAATGATGAGCTATAGCAAATACTGTATATACTTACCTAGTATATTTTCCTCACAATTTCTTACTGCCAAAATATTTTTTACTTGGAGGCAGCACCAGAAGATGAATTAAGATATGGGGACTGAGAAAGGAGAAGTGTATCTCTGGGAATGTACTTTGTTTTTTCTTTTTGATAATTGGAAAACACTTTTGCTTTCCTTTCTCTGCCATCTTGTGAAGAAAAATAGTGAGAAGACAACATTTGGACTGCAGAATTCATCTTAGGACTATAAAAGAAGTCACAAAAAAGTTGCACAGATACCAACTCATAGCCCTAATATTATTGCACTATTAGAGGAACTCAATTCTTTATCTCTAGATCTTTTGTTATATGAGGAAAATTAAGATAGTTTTAGAATCCATTAGAAACCTTTTAAAAAAAATTTAGCCAAAATTAATCTTGATGACAGAATTTAAGATAATTAGAAAAATTTCAAAGAAAATAGACATGGTACACAGGTTGGAAGGAACTAGAATAATAGGTAAGAATTCGGGAAAACTCTATTGAGAGCTGAGTTCACAAAGTACAGCAAATTGACTCTAGAATTATTTTGTAAATTAATTCAGTACTGCCAGCTTCAGACTGACCATAAATATTTATTTCCCAAAATTTCTACTAAGTTTTGCTCAACTCTTGGTTTTCCACAGTGAGATCTCCACTTTCCTCAAACTTCTATGTTCCACTAATGCTGACTCCTTGTTTTTATCAGAAGATATCCTTCTCTTTACAAAGAAAAGACAAACTCTTCAATGAAAACTTTCTGAACAGCATCTATAGATCAGTCTTAAAAATTGAGTTTCATCTTCTGCTTCCCTGCCTCCTCCCTCTTGTAATCCAGAGCTGCTGCTTTCGCTTACTTAAGGACAATTTTTCCACCATTTTCTGAGGTTTTGTCCTCTTTCTAATTATCGAAAATCAGATTGTATTTATCCTTTCCATCTCCTTTCAAACTTCCACTCTTGTGGCTTTAATCAAAAATTTTCAAAACTCTTTCATGGAGTATCTGACCATGTCTTTTGTCTTTTTTTTCCCTGTTATATTGTCTGCCTTTTGCTTATTAATTTACAGGGTTTTTTTTATATAGTCTTTACACATGTTAGGTATTTGTATTTTGGGAATTGCTAGACATATCTCTAGTAAATAACTTTTTCACACTCTGTCCAATGTATTTGCATTCTCTTAATAGTGTCTTTTGATAACATAAAATTGTTACTTTTAATATAATCAAATGTATAGTTTTTCTTTATGGTTATTTTTTTGTGTTTTAGGAAATATTTTTCTACTCCATGCTCATAAAGTTATATGTATTTATTTCCTCTATTTAAATTTAGAAATGTAATTTATTGGTATAAATGATATTTATGTTTTGAAGAAAGGTTTAAAATTATTTTTTATATGAAAATCCATTGGACCCTATACCATTATTGAAAAGACTGTAACTTCTTGACTATATCTTGGTGCCACTTTTTGTTATATGTCAAGGAACCATATATGAATGTGTCTCTCTGAATGCTGAATTGTTTCAATTGTGTGTTTATCTCCGTGCCGCTATCTCACTGTTTCATTTATCTTTATAATAGGTACAGATGTCTGGAAGCTGAAGTCTTTCAGATACTATTCCTTCTAAAATTGTCTTGAAAATTTTCATCCCTCGATATTTCTAAATAAATGTTATAATTGGCTTGTTAATGTCCATGAAACAACTAACCCTCCTTCACAAAAAAACATAATTCTTTTGAAACCATAGATAAACTTGAAGAGAATTGGAATTTTTATAAAATTAATCTTTCAATCCATGAACATGGTATATTTTCCCATTTAGAACTTTTATGATCTTTTAAATATGCTTTTACACTTTTATTGAAATTTTGAGACATGCTAGAAATAGTCTTAGGATTTTGATTATTTTAATGCTACTCTAATTGAAAAAAACTACTTTTATTGGTAGTGTAGATAAATTTATTTTTGTTTATTTAATTTTGTAATTGGTGCTGTTGTAAAAAATTCTTATATATTTTTATAGATTAACTACAAATTCTTTAGGATGTTCCATTCCGTGAATAATGACAGTTGTAGTTTACTTATTTTCATCTTATCGTACCATTACAATGCTAAACAAAAAGGTTTATGGAGGGTGTTTTTGTTCCATTCTCATTTCAAGAGGAAAGCTTACAGTTTTTCATAATGAAGTATGGTGTCTCAGATGCGTATTTTGTAAAATCTCATTTTTAGATTTTAAAAGTCCATTCTATTCCTAATTTGTTAAGATTTATTTTTATCATAAAGTAGTGCTAATTTTTATCGATTTTTTTTTCTGCATTTAGGTGATCACAAAATATTTCATTTTTTTTCTGTTAATGTGATGGTTTACAATGATAAATCTTCAAATATGAAATATCTCTTATTTCTGGCATAAACTCCTTTGCTCTTTTCCTTTTATCACATATGACTGAATTCAGTCAACTGACTTTTTTTTTTAAATATTTGTTTCTCCTCATTCATGGAGATGTTGTCTATAATTTTAGTGTCTTGTAAGGTTCTTGACAGGTTTTGGTACAGAAATTTTACATAGCAATTTGGGAAATGTTTTATCTAGTTCTAGGAAGAGTTTGTGAAAAATGGTGTTATTTCCTCCTAATAGTCTGGAAAAAATAACTTCTAAAGACAATTGAACTTGGGTATTTGGGGTATGATTTTAAATATTGGATTTAATGTTTATTTCTAGGTTCATGCATTGAAACCTAAATTTTGAAATTTCAAACAGATAATTTAAAAAAATCAAGTACAATTACCTATTAATTATATACTAAGCTTCATTAAATTCTTATAATAGAAACAGCATAATAATGAAAAAATGCCAATATGCTTAAAACAAGCCTAAATGGTAATGAAGCATAGCAATATTTCCATGTATTAGCATTATTGTAATATGGTTACAATAGTTTTTTTTTTTTTTAAGGCTAGCAGCCTAACTTATTAAAGAGTAATAAAGCAATATAGAACAGAAAAAAAAAAAAACACTTTTCCTTAAGAGTGTATTTTGTAAGAGATGATGTAATAAATTATTCTGAGAGATGTGGTATAAGACTGATCTAGCAATCAGTAAAAAAAAAAAGTATAAATTTAAATACATTATCATGTTTTTAATAACATATTCATGTTATTCATCTAAAATTCCAGTTCTCATATAACATCTTAAAGTATGAAAGTGTTTATATTAATTATTCTCTTGAAGAAGTCATTTAATTGTGGTTGAATTAAACATTTCCAAAATATAACCAGTAAAATTATTTTTCATAAATAAAATAATCGCACTTTCAAATATATTTTATGTATATGTAACCTAAGAATCAGTAGTATAGGATTTTTTGGATACTTTAAAATAGAAGGAAAGTAACAGAGGAAAATATGTCATATATTTGCAAGTTTTACATATTCTTAAATAAATTGAGCCTACCACTAAATCAGAAAAAAATTATTATGTGATTTTGTTTATGGATTTCTTTATTGCAAAAGAGGAAATTACTACTTTCTCTGTATGCTTATAAATATAATGTAGTATATAAGGGATAATATGAGAGAAAAACTTCAATTCATCTGGAAGTGTAGTATAGTATCAGGAAAGTTTAAATATTACAGACTAGTAAGACTGGTTAGTTGTACTGAGAGATACTCTCTAAAATATTTTTAACACTGACTGAAAATAAATCAATATTTACTGATGAAAGATTATACAACTTAGAAGCAGACGAACTCTGAAATTGGTTTCTTATTACTTGAAAGAAACTCCCATCAGTGTACAGTTTGTGGAATGAAAAATAAAATAGTATTACCTTTGACTTGCAATTGATTTTAGTTGTTGGAAGACACTAAACTAATCAATAACAGTAATAATGACAGGAACTAGGTTCTCATGTTTGAAAGTTCGGTAAAAAATATTATCTGTATTCAAAGCAATGTGAAGGTAATAGGAATGATCTCTATACCATGTAATGCCTCTCCAAATAGCTACAGTGACATGTAAATCAATATGCCCAAAGCAATGAATGATATCCAGAATCTTCCAGTTGAGTACAACAGTAGAAAGTGCTATTAAAGTACTGGAAACAAAACTCTGAATTTCAGTTAGGCTGCTTTTGTCTGCAAGTATAAAAGCCAGCTATAATGGATAAAATAAGCAAATGCATTTGCTCACACAACTAGAAGTCCAGAGATACATCTCACTCAATCTAGCTAAATCCAGTGTATCTGTTCTGTATCTTTTCCGATTTATTTCTTGAAAATAAAATTCATCTGTCTTCATCCCTAAAGTAGGGAAGATTCATGAGAACAAAACAATTATGGAATGTCGAAGTTTCATAATCACATAGCACAAAATCAACAGAATGAAAAATGATATATCTGGTGGTTTATTTTAGGAAAAAGAAAACTTCTTTATTTTTAGCCCTTGGCAAACCTCTATTTGACATTGTCTCAGAGTCAGCAATATGCCAATCCTGGAGCCAAAGGGATTTTAGTAGTTAATTGGCTTAGGAATTACCATGAGCTGTATCAGGCTCATCAAGACCTATAGATGAAGGAAACTTACCTTCTTCTGTGAAGGAAATATCGTATTTGGAATTCTCCCAAAAGTAAAAATAAGTTTCATGTGTTGGCAAAAAAAAAAAAGAAAAGAAAAAGAAAAAGAATAAGAAAAAAGAAAGAAAAATTACTAAATTTTTTAAAAAATCTATATTTATGGAATTAATAAAAAATGTACTCAAAAGGCAGATATAAGTTTTATCTATAAGAGGAATTACCAAAAAAAAAAAAGTTCAGTGTCCAGGTAAAATCTATTCAGTCTTTTTACATATTTATTTTCTCATGAGGTCTCCTCACTGAGCCTATACTCTAGTTAAGAAGAAAAACAAGTCAATAATTAAACAAGATAACTACATAGCACTGAAGATCTATGAAAGAAATGAACAGGGACATATAATAAATAATAGGCGTAAGACTTGACTACTTTTTATGGAATGATCAGAGAAAAAATTCTCCAAGGAGACAACATTTAAGCTTAAAGTTGGAAAAGAGGCAAAGCGCAGTGGAACAGAGAAAGTTGTTTTAGAAAGGGTAAAAGCCCTGGGTCACACATACACACAACACACATACATACGTCCTGTCCTCAGAACTCACTATGTTAAAGGTGAAGTAAGGTAAAGAAGACTTATAATATTGAAACAAATACAAAATAACAAATATATCAATTCGATTAGTGCTTTGGACAAAAGTAAGCTGGGAAAGTTTGAATAAGCTAAGAATGATGTGAACAGAAACAAGTTTGAAATTTTAAATAGAGTGGTCAGAACTGAGCATCAAAGTAAAGGTGTAATTGAGTAAATACCAGTAAGAAGTTAAAGAACAAGCCATTCAGTGATCTGAGGGAAAAACAAATACGTGGACTCAAGGTGAGAGCTGGTCTGACCTTTTTGGTAAAAGCAGGAAGGTCAGGTAACTAAGCAAAGTAAGCAAGTTGGAAGAACAGAAGGAGCTAAAACATTGTAGGGCTTTGTTATGTCTTGGTGAGAACTTTGTCTTTGAGATCAAAGCCATTGGTGAATGAGTTGCATAAGAACAACAGTGATCTGCATGGTCGATGAATTTAAAAGCTCACTGAGGCTGCTTTGTGTGATACTATTGAAAAATCTAAGCAAAAACTAATAGTAGCTCAATTAGGACTGAACAGTAGCAGTAGAGGTGGTAGGAGATGGTTAGAGTCTGGGTATGTGTTAAAGCAAAACCTACAAGTATTTGCTGATAGATATAGTTTTAAAGAAAATGACAAGGAAAAATAGCAATTTCCAAATTTCTTAGAGAAATGGCTATTTCCAAGTATCGCTTCATGTATTATTATAATTCTTCATGTCTTGTTTGATAACTTTCATTTTTCTTTTTAAACAGAGAAGCTTATAGTGGTGACCTTAATTTTACCTTTGGAAACAAGTCATTTTGTGTTAATAATGGGCAACTACACCAGCATTATTTTAACAAATGTTAATTTAAACAAGATAGCATGCTTCTGTGTAATAATTTTGTTCAGAAGGATTATTGCAAAAATAAACACTACAAAGCAATAAGTGAAAAAAAAATTAATTTAGAAATGATCTTAAAATATTGACAGAGACCAGGTATACTAAATATAAATAAATTAAAAATATATTTTTTTTACTTTAATTTTTTGTTAAAGCATACTTTATACACAGGAAAAAATGTTTATACCATAAGTGAATAATTGATGAGTTTTCACATGCTAAACATGGACTTATAACTAGTTCTCAGGAAAGATACATAAAACAACAAATACATCAGAAACCATTTTCAAGCCCTTTAATCACTATCCCAATGGGTAACCACCATCTTTACATGTAAAAGCATAAATTGGTGTTGCCTGTTGTAAAATTTTATATGCAAATAGATTTATTTGATATTTACTCTTTTGTGTCTGGCTTCGTTAACTCAACACAATATTTGAAACATTCATCTATGTTGATGGGTTTAATTGTCAACCTTCTCAATGTATTTTATGGTAGATTGTGTTTTCAAGGATGGCCACAGCAGCATCTCCCAGCCTACGTGATCTGCAAAGTGACCTTGCTGCTTCTAAGGAATAGAGTCTAATTCCCTTCCCCTTAAATTCTGGTAACCTTAATGACTTGCTTGTAATCAGTGCAATGTGGCTTAAGAAATAGTGTGATTTGCGACTTCTAAAGCTAAGGCAGAAGAAACACTATAACTTTTACTTTGATTTCTTAAAACACTGTCTCTTACTCCTTCTAGGGACTTTCCCTTCTTAGATTGAAGCTGAAATGCTAAGAGAAGTACAAGCCACATGCAATTTTTCTTTTTGAGGATAGCCTTCTAGTAAACCCAGTCAGACAGTAAGCATGAGTGAAGAAGCCTTCAGAAGCCTTTGATTCTCAGCCATTGAAGTCAACCCCAACTATTGGAATTTTTCCATTTGAGTCCCTATACATCATAGAACAGAAAATATCCATTCCCACTGTACCCTATTGCAATTCTTGATTCACAGGACCTATGATCATGTTTGTTATTTTAATCTACTAAGTTCAAAGTGGATTTGTATGCAGCAATAGACAATTGGAACATGTAGTAATCATTCTTTGAAGGTACTACAATTTATTAAGACAACTCTGGATAAGAATTTGATTTCCAGTTTGTGGTTCTTATGAATAATGCTTTTGTGAACACTGAGTCTATCATTGAATCTGTATATAGATTTGTGTTGTACAAACAGATATAATAGGATACTTATTAATTCAGATTAGAAGATACTATCAAATAATTTTCCAAAGTAGCTGTAGCAATTTGCATGCCTACAAGCAGTTTGAGTTTTGATTATTGAAAATCCTTGTTCACACTTGAATTTTTAAATTATTATTTAATTTTAGTTATTTCACTGTGTTCAGAGTAGTATCACATTGAAGTTTTCATTTGCATTTCCCCGATGTCTTATCTTTGAGCAAATTTTCCATGTTTATTCATAATTTGGATATCTACTTTCAAAAGTAAGCTTTTAACACATATTTCCATTGTTTTCTGTTTTTTTTATTATTTTTAAGAATTCTTTATATATTCTGAACATATGTATTAGAGTACCTTCTCCTACTCTGTGGATTACCCTTTCACTCTTTAATGATATCTTGAATGAACAAGATAATATAGTTAATTTTATCATTTTTTATTTTAAAACTTTTTAGACCATATTTTAAAGGTTTATCCTTAAACCAAAGTTATAAGATTATTTTCCTCTAAAAGTTTTATTGTTCTATCATATTTAGATTTTAAATATAGTAGGAATTTTAGCGTTTGATGTGATGGAAATTTTGTATATGCGAGAAATAGAAAATAAGAGATATACTTTTCTTATTGAAAAAACTATCATTTCCCAATGCCCTGAATTGTTGCCTTTGTCATAAATCACTATTATATTTCAAAACTTCATCATTGCTCACCTTTACTTTTCCAATAGCCTACTACCAATCAGCCTGGGCTCAATGTTCTCAAATTATTCCTAAAACCCAGAAATATGACAATACCACTTCTCTACCTCACAGCTTTCAATGATTTTTAATACCTAAAAACAGTGTTTCTTCCAGTGTAAACTCTATAAATGCAAATTCCATCAAACAAAATAAATCAAATGTGGAGAAGAGTTGATGGTAGCAGAGCTCTCAGGAATTCATGTTTTTTTTTAAAAAAAAAATGCAAGGCATTAACACTTAGAAATATGAGAACCACTGTTTATCAAAAGAGAAAATTGCTTAGTATAGATGGAAATACACAAGGCCCTCTATGATCTAGTTCCTGTTTACTCCACCTATTTTATGTTCTACTCATTTCTCCATTTGTACTTAATAGTCCAAAAAACACAAACTATTTAAGTTCCCAAAACACATAATCATATTATTTAATTCATGTATTTGCATACATACTGTCATCTTTGTAGGACATTCTACTACCACTTTACAAAGACCTAGTAAACCCCTGCTTTATTTCAAAGTCCAGTACAGTAAATACTCCTGTCTTTACTGATGTTGTTTTGTAACCTCTGCAGTCCCCACATAAAAACTAATACATTACTCTCACTTCTTTATTTTCTTACTAAAAAAAAGCCACATCACTGGTGATTAACTTCCATTTGCCAGACTTATACATAAATGGACCTGTTTTGCTTCCGATAGTTTGCTCTCTAAAACTGAAGTGATTAACAGAAGAGCAAAACCTATCCTAGAATTTCAGTCCTAGCCACCTTCATTGATCTTAATATTCTCATTCTTTTTGTTGGAAGAATATTACTCATTTGTACTTACTAGAAATCAGTAGAAAAGTTTGTTAAAAGGAAGACCCTATATACAGTGATTTTTGAAACAATTATCTTAGAAAATATTTTTTAAAGTTGTGTATTGCTGACTGGTAAAGTAAATATTAGGTTTTCTTTCTAACTTTATATAAGTTTACAATGTAAAATTTTACAGTTTTGTAACTGCAACCATGTGGAAGAAGTATGAAGCAGAGGATATCATTGCTTTTATAAAGTAATCAGATACTAATTTGTTCTGAAATTAAAATATTTCCTGAGCCTCTGCAGTTTATATATGAAGGGTAGGAAATGATGATTGCACTAACTCTGTGCTCTCCACATAGCACACAGCAATACTGAAGACATGGCTGTTGCTAAGTTCTTAATTGATAATCATTAGTTACTGTGCACATCAAGCTTATGGAGCACCAATGAAATCAATAGGGATAGGTGACAAAAGACAACCTGAGTTTAGAGCAGAGACTGCCACATGACTCTCACAGTCCTGACTTAATCATTCTATGTCACATATAATTTAAATGTTTAACTGTACTAACATCCAGGTTAAACAAATGAACATCTATCAAGTGCTAATTTTGTTATGTACTTTCCAGTACACATTATTTTATTTACTATAGAAATAAAAATATATGGTATAGTATACATATGTTTTACAGATAAATAAGCTGCGGGTCAATTAAATCAAATGATATGCTTGCTATTATTTAGTAAAAAAAGTTGGTGCTCAGGGTTAAATGCCAGGCTGACTTTAAGTATTTAATCTGCCTCACTTCTGTGCTTCTATTATACTGACATAATAGTAGCTCAAAGGTAATTTAACTACTAAAGCTGAAGAAATGTGTTCTGTATCTAGGTTATATACAATGCAGACTTGTATACATACATTTACCAAATGCATGTACATTATGTTCATAAAGCACAATTTATAATATTAAACAACTAGAAGTAACAAATTGTCCAACAATAGGCTCAATCAATAAATTGTCATATATTCAGTGGAATATAATACAATGTAAAAAAATGAATTAGTGGCATTTGTAACCATATGGGTGAAGTGTACAATCAAAATAATGTTGAAAGAAGGCACTCAAAACAGTACTGTATGATCCTATCTTATAAAGTTTCAAAACAGACTGCACTAAACTATGGGGTAGCAGGTGGGCTGCACCATGATGCTAGGTTCTGAGTGCTAGTACCGTGTTATTTATTGATCTGCTTTGATACATAGGTATGTTCGCTTTGTAAAAATTCATCAACTTATTAATTTTTCACTTTCCTATATGTAGAATTCTTAAATAAAATTTACCCCTCCAATGGGTAAATTGCCGGAGCCAGCCGGGCAGAGTCGAACAGTCCTGAGTGGGGGAGCGAGGGTTAGGAAAAAAAGACAGAGAAGAGAGAAAGATCTCGGGAGGGTATACAGTCAAAGCCGCAGCCTCGAGTTTATTTAGCACCATATACTTATACAGCTTGAGTATGTGACAAACTGCTCATAACAAAGTAACAAACTGCTCAAAACAAAACCACAAGTATCCAGAAACAATAGCTGCGATTAACATGAATTAACATAAGGCCAAGAGAAAAACTCCTCCCTTGGAATTTCAGGAACGATGCTTATCCTCCCTTCAGGGTTCCAGGAACTGATATTTCCTTACAAAGGGCTCCCAACATCTCCGGCTCCCAACAGTAAATATAATAAACAGATATAGGGAGCAGGATATTACATGAAGGAGAACATATTTCCTCTGACTTTATTATTTAATATATGTTTGAAAATATAAAGTGACAAAGTAAAATTGTAGTACATTAGTAATTTATATAACCTCTGGTTAAGAGTTTGAAACATAATTATGTTAAATAATATATCACAGATAATAGGTCAAGATTGCTGTTTTCTGAATTCTAAATACAAATAAAGTTTTATTTGGGCTCCTTATTCTTTCAAGGATCCCCAAGACTGTTCATGGTTAGAGATGACTTACATCATTTCTTTACCTCCATTCATTTGTCCTGTGTCTTTTGAATTAGTTAAAATGATGGATGTTTTTCACTGCTACATTCTGAGACAAAGATAACATAAAAAACAGCTGCAGATCTTTGATTTTTTCCCCCAGATGAAAAGGAATAAAGTATGTAAACATCTGTGTATTTAGCACACTTTAGTAAAGATTAGCAATATAGAAAAATGGGATGGAACTTAAATTTAGATTTCCTTGTTTCTAAAAATTATTTCTAACACTTTTTTTTTCAACCGAGTCCTCAGCTTTTAAAGGGGAAATGGAGGTGGGGGGGGATGGGCAGAAAGAGATAGAGAATGAGAATGTGCGGAACTCCTTAGTTTTTCTACGTGGGACATCTCAATTCTCAGTCTAGACCCAATCTGACAGACTCTGCACCAACTCTATCCCATAGAGGAGTCTACCCCTCCCTGAGAATAGACCAAATTCATACTTATATACATTTTTCTATAAAGGAAGTTCATTTATTCAGGATCTTACCTATTTATTTTTTGCTCTACTAATGACTGTAAGTGGAGGGAAACAATAGAAAAATTATTTTTCTTTTACAATGAATTATGTACCAACATTAAAAAGCAAAAGGAGCTATTACCAGTTTTAATTTTAAAAAGAAACATTTCTCTTTTGCATTTTTATTAACAGGATACATTAAATCTAACTTTATTTCTAATGATACTGGCCACTGTGAGCATATTTATTATTTTAGCATTATGATAAAATGAATAGAGATGAATAAATAGTACTATATGTTCAAAAGCCATTATTAAAATATTATCTTACATAGAGAAAATCATTCCTTTCAATTATTCTGAAAAATTTATATGCATTCCTATACTTCTAAGACTTTGTTTCAGATTGTATGTAGGCTTACTCATAATTTCTTACCAGCAGTAGGAGAGTAAAAACTATAATTATAGATCACATTTTAAAAGGTCTAATCATTATTCAAATGTAGTTCTTATTCTATACATAGTTTTATTTGAAAAAACATGTGTGACACACACACAAAATAATTCTGTGTATTTATTGTTTAGAATTAAGCAAATATTCTTGTATTTTTTTTTATTCAAAGCTTTGGGTTTTCCTTGAAAAAAATTTTTGGACTACTTTGAGTTCTAGGATGAAATTTTATTTTTCCAGACCAAGAAGCAACTTGCATTTGCTTTGAGCATTTTAAGTTCTTTTTAGCAGGACAGTTTGTCTGAATTCTGTCATAATATGGGAAATGAAGGTCTTCATGCCATCAACTACTAAAATTTTAAATGTAAATAAAATTTTCTCTAAAAAATTAGGTTGAATTTAGTGAGTATATCCTTTAGGTAATGTTTAAGTTTTAATACTAATTTGTTTTCTCTTGGGGGCATGATAGAAAGGCCTGTTTGTAGCTTTTCTTTATTTTTTCTCTTATTCTTTTTGTTTTCTTCTATTTTTCTTCTTTAGAATATAATATTCATTACCCCATTATCTTATGATGTAGTCTATATTTTGAAAATTTTTTACTTTTCAAAAATAGCTCCTTTGGGATGTGGTTCCATAGTGTAGCGGTTAGCATGTCTGCTTTACACACAGAAGGTCCTAGGTTCGCACCCCAGTGGAGCCATGGTCTGTGGTCTACGGCCATGCCACCCTGAATAAGCCTGAAGTCTGATCTTGGAAGCTAAGCAGGGTTGGGCCTGGTAGTACTTAGGTGGGAGATCACCTAGAAAGAGCAGGTGCTATAGGCATAAATAATAATAAAAAATGCAAAATGAATAAAACAGTTCCTTTGGGGTATAATTATATATTTTTAAAAGGTATATATTTAATGTGTATAATTTGATGAATTTGGAGATATAATAGATACATTACCTTTGATGATGGCTTCACAGGTGTATGAATAGTTTTACTTTTAATATTCATATTTAACACTCTTTCTATTGCCCAGTAAGTTAATCTGCTGAGGGTCTCAAAAAAGTTCCAAGGTAAAACCACAAATACTGTACTTATTTAATTTCCAGAGAAATTAAAACATTTAGCTTTTGAAATAAATATAACATCATGCGAGGCAGCATAACTAAATGAATGAAAAAGTTTAAAAATGAATAATATCTTTTTAGTTTGTATTAATGCTGATGCTATATAGAAGGAAATGCAGATTTAGTTGGAACTTTTATTACAATTTTGAATATATTCTCTAAGCAGTTTAGTAATTTAAATGTTTATAGCTAATGTTTTATTTCACTTTAAAAGCTCAAAAATATATTATTAGGACAGAACCATTTGTCACCAGTATCTTTTGAGAAAGTAATATATAAAGTGAATGGAAGGAAAATGAAGACAAGATTGATTTTTTTCCCTCTTATTCTAAGCAGGTGAGGTAAAGGAGAATGGAAAAGCAAATGTACTAAGGACATCTAAACCCTTATTACATGAGTCAGAAAAATAAAGTCCAAATGATAAAATATTAAGAAAAATGCAAGTCAAGATTTAAATAGATTTTCATAATTAAGGAAGAAGTATGAAATAATAGAAATACTTTTTCTAATTGTCTGCTTGGTGACCCTGGATATGTTAAGTGGTTCAACCGTAGTTTCTTCATATGAAAAATAGGAGTAACAATATCACCTTTTCCAAACTACTAGAAATATGGAAAACACTACACACATATTAGGGGCTGGGAAATTTGTACCTCCTGTTGTTAATGTTGATTTTGTTGTGGTTAATTTGATCTTCTTGCTATTTCAAGTGTGTATATCTCACAGTTGAAATAATATTCATTCAGTTCTCTTTCACTTATTTAAGCAATTATTTACCTAGTAGGTACAATGTGTTATGTACTGTACCAGGTACTCTAGAGCAGGCAGTGCAGGGAATTTGTAATTCATACAAGAAGCTGGCTTTCTTTGGAGACTGAATAAGTGACATCTTCCACATATAAGTACTACTATTTTCCAATACTTGTAATTGTAATCAGTAAAGATGATTAAAGTAGGCATTTTTAAGGGGAGATTTTTTTTTTATTATTATTCTTTGTTAATGATAACTAGAGATGAATGCGTAGCTGAGGAAAAGTTGTATGTATAAGTGTGTATGAGTGTGTTTATGTTCAGGTGAGCAAAGAAGATAACTAGCATAAGATTAGTTAGTGTTGAACAAATATTAATTGAGCACTTATTCTGAACCAGGCATGGAAAGCGCTGCTCCAAGTTAGGATTATAGATATCTGACAGGTAAATATGATGTGTGCTTGGTTCTTTGACAGGAAGAGAAAAGGTATGTTACAGCTCCTATCTTTAGTTCCCTCTCAGTGCTCCCTCAAATAGTCCAGTTAGCTCAGAACAATCTATCTAGGATGAAGTCAAATATGTGTTAGCACACATCCTAGCAGGTGTTTGTTTCCCAGAAATGGTCTGCGCTGTTGAACATGAATCATCCTCAGTATCTACCTGTTTTCACACCTTGCTTACCATAGGAAAATGAAACTCAAAAGAAGAACCTATTTTTTATACATCTAAAAATAAATTTATTCAATTATCTTTGAAAACTTTGCTAGTGAGGCTGCTGTCTTAGGTACTAAAATGAGAATTTTTACATGATTAGTGAATCCCTATTTATCTTTGAAGGAACTCCGATGTGCTATAATATATTTTATAAACTACGCAGCAATCTTATCCATTGAGACTTAAAGAATCTATATAGGCAAAGATTTTTTTCCTAATTCATTACTTCTACAAATCATGCCTTATATTTTAGCCTCAAATCCACTCAGTCTCTAGTATTTTCTAATAATTGTTAGCCTTTGTCAAAAGATCTAAATTGTGAGAATCACACCAATCTTAGCCAATTTACTGTCATTAGGTTTATTACATATTGAGTTATGTAGATTAAGATGTGAAAATCCAGGATAACTTTATTTGAAAAAAATAATATAGCTTCTCTGAAATTTCTTGTTTTTATACCACTGTTCAGAGAGAATATTAACCAAATTGAGTCATGTAATGCATCTTGCAGTTTTATCTAGAGCTTTTGAGGAAAAAGGACAGATATTCAATGAAGATATATAACAACATAAATATTTTTCAGCTTTTTTAACTGAAATTACATCTCTGTCAGAAAAGAATAAAATCTATTTTTTAAATTCCAAACACTCTAATTAAATCATCTCTAAAATGCCTGTGCAATTATTTTTTAATTCCAAAGAATGAATAAAATTTATGTATAGTGATTTCTGTAATTCAAATAAATTACATGGAAAGTATTTTTTAATAAAATTTTACTTGATTTTTATAACATTGTGAAAATATAGATTTTACTAATAATTTCCATTGGTCATAAATAATGTGGAAGAAAAAGTTAGCTGGTGATCTTTGATATCAGATAATTCTATAATTAATAAAAAGCTTCAAATATAGTGTTTTAACTAATCTTTTATAAGTAATAATTTATAAAATTTTAAAAAACTACATGGAAGTCAACATATTCAAAACATAAATATTATGCTGTCATGTTATTTCTACTATGATGAGTTTTAAAGCATTTTGTATTTTATACTTTTTCCTCCCCTTTGGAATTGAATATTTTTTATAATTTACTTGAAATGTTTGTTGCAGTTTCTTTTATGAATCATTTCCTAAGCATTTGTAAGTAGTGTATGAAATATTTTAGCTATAGGGAAATGCCTCAAAAACTTTTTTAAAAAGCCCTTTTTGCTAAAACCAGGAAAACAAGAACATGCAATCTACCTGGTCAAAGAAGAAAACAATTTAAGGAAAAAAAGCAATTAAATGTAAAAGAAATTCTAATTAATGGTATTAATATATCTAGTATGTTAATATATTACCATAATAAAGGTGGTCAACTGGGATACCTAGAAAACAGAGCGATAAGAACAACAGTTTGAAACTACTTATTCAATTTACTCCCTGTCCAGTTTTAAGAGATGCTAGTATTAAAAACACTATATTTTCCTGGGAGGTAATCTCTGTTATGAGACACAAATGGCTCATTGTACATATAATAGTCTCATCTCCTTTTGCTCAGATATGTTCTTTTTTATTCCATTTTTTTTTAGGCTTTGCAATTTTAGAAATAATAATGGGCAGAAGAATTTCAATAACTATAAAGGAATGTGATCTAGCGAAAGGTTGGTATAGTAATGGTATAGTTTATTCATCATCCTTTTATAATTTTAAGAATTTAGTTAAATACAACCAGTCCTTTCCTATTGGCATTCAGTTTGAGTTAAGAAGCTTGATTATGTTTTTACACATACATGGTGAGAATAAAACTCTGAGACACGTGGCTAATTACTTCTACCCCAATAGCCTTGCCAAGAGGCCAGCCAATTGTTCACTCTCAATAGCTATAGTATGTATATGCATTGGGCTATGAATTTCTTTTTATTTACTATAACTCTATATGGAAAAATAAAATATTTGGGGATTCTGGGAAGTATAAGTTAGGACTAGAACAATTAGAAAACTCATGTCAGTCATCAGCAAACCAATTAAAACTCATGCATCTGTGCAATTTCCAGGGCAGAAAATGTGGAAGGAAAAGGATAGGAAATACAAATAAATACCAAGGTATTTACAATTCGAGGTGAGTGAATTTCAGAAACTCTCTTATTTAAAGTAAATAATACAAATCCAATAACAATTTAAGACCGTAATATAAGAGATGTCTCAAAGCAGTACATGGTCAAATACCAATTAATGTAGAAAGTATATGCTGAGAATTCAGAGGAGACTGAGGTCACATTTTATGTTGGTGATCAAAAGGAGCAAAGATGGGTAAGATAAATTGGGTTTTATAGAGGCAATGTGGAAAATTTGTTAAACTGGGACAGGATACAGGTTGATATTATATCATAAAGTAGAAGATAGATTTTAATGTGTTTGTAAAGGGCAAATTATCTCTGCTGAGAGATTCATTTCCACATGGACATAGTGTTAAATAAAGTCCTTCCTTTCTGTACCAATTCTGTGACCAACAGAGATCTTTCAGAAATAGTCCTCTTCTGTGAAATATATTTCTTCAAAATATTTCAAATTTCTCTATTTGGAAAGGATAAATCTTATGTTACCTATAGGATACAATCTCATATTTATTCCATATCCCCCAAGCTGCTAATAGAAATATGTTCTGTTATCTAAATAAACTCACAGCCCTAAAGTTTTAAATATTCTCTACTGATTCTGACTTTAATAGGCAAATTATGTACATTCTTATTTACCTTTAAAATGTTGAAGATAGACAACTTTTTTTATTATGATTAGATTAGAACATCAGATGTAACCTAATTAACAAATTGTTAAGTGTGTAAAATAGTATCATTAATTATAGGCACAATCTTGTATAGAAGATTTGTAGAACTTATTTATCTTTCATAACAGAAACTATATCTCTGTTGAAGATCAACTCTCCATTTACACTTGCCCCAGTCTCTGGCAACCACCATTCTATTCTGTTTTTATGTTTTTGACCATTTTAGATACCCCATGTAAGTGGAATCATGCAGTATTTCTTCTTCTGTGACTACCTGTAGAAATAGGAGGAAAATGTACTACAACATTTAATAAACTGGGCCTCTAATTAGGTAAGCCATAAGTTATTGGAGGGGATCTTTCTCCACAACACAGAAGTACAATCAAGATGCAATAAGTGAGCATGAAATTTTAACTAGCATTTTTAATTCTTTCTATTACCAACACTATGTTTTTTATTATTTTCAAAATCATTACTGAACTGACCATGCATTTTGTCTGTTATGTGTAGTCTGCGTTATGACTACAATAGCAAGTAGCTAATCATGACCTTTTTTCCCCCCATGTTTATATGTTTTGAGTAGAAAGGGGAAAGAGGAAGTAGTACTGTTCTTGTCCCCCAAAATAGCCAGTGGCTTATTTTTATGTCTCTGTCTACTGTGCTGTATAGAGATACCACAATGCATTTGTATCTCCTCAACCCTTTGTTGATACAAATTATTTGTGATAGGAGGTGATCTGCCAAAAATAGTTCTTAAAATATCTTATTTATTTCACCAAAATCAAAAATTACCTATAAATATATGAAAACAAGCTTTGAAGTTCAGAGATGCTAGATATTTCTATAAAAATTATTTCTCAGTATTAAAACTGTTTCCTAAGGTAATTAATTTATGTATTCTTATATTGCTTTTGTAGAGTTAAGAAATAACCAACCTTAAAATTAACAAAAAGAAGTATTCCTCTAAGACCTAATTGGTACAGTACATTTTAAGTTTATTGCTTGGATAAAGAATTGCCCTTTTGCCAATGACAATAAACATAGAGTAGAATATTTCAGCATTCTGAGTGACACTGTGATATCTCTGTCAGCTGTGGCAATATAGGAGACTAAAAAAAAATTGAGAAAAAAGAAGAAGTTTAATAGTTGGCAGCCCCTGGCAATATTCATTAAAGAGCATGGCACAGAAGTTGAAAAGCTTATAGTAGAGCTACAGTCAGCATTAACACTACAGAGCTTCTGCACTTTCCCAGAAAATGTGACACCGCCAGGCATTCTTTGAATTCCTAGTGCTGGCCAAAGCAGAGTACCAAAGGCCAGAGAGGCCAAGAAAAATTCATCTCTGTCAGCAACCAAAAGGACTCCATAACCTTTCCCTACTTGGAAAATTTTAGTAAGTTGTGAAAAGGCTTGGAAAAAGAAAATTCAGTAAAAACATCTTTCCTTAGAGTCATTCATCAAATATCTTAAAGAAATATTTACTCATGGATGCTTAGGAAAAATAATAAAATAATATTTTATGTTTACAATATAAGAGGTACTATGGTAAGCACCTTAAATGAATAATTCTTAATTCTTACATCAATATTATGAGGTAGGTACTATTGTTTCTCCCATTTTACAAGTGATAAAACTGAAGTGAAAAGAAATTAAGTAACATGCTGAAAATTGCTTTGCTAGTTGATAATAGAAGTGGGGTTCAAATCAATTGTCTAATGCCAAGTCTTACTTATCTAACTATTATAGTACATTGCCCTAAATTAACATCAAAATATGACAGTTCAAACTCTTAACTCTTCTTTTTTTTTTGTTATTCCCTAAAATGACTATTTATGAAAAACCTAAAAAATTATTTAAAAAGGTCTTTTGTTAGATAACAAAACAACTGATTAATTATATGCATTTCCCTTTGCTCAAACATATCATTTAATCTTTGGTATTTTCTACAGCCACATAATCTTTCCCACAAACATATTTCTAATTATCCCTTTTTCTTTTCCCTGACAAATGTAAAGAGGCGTTTCTCATTAGGGTTACCATTAGGATTTAGGATTAGGGCCAATTGGAGTTTGATGTCATCTCAATGGCAGAGGGGAGGGGAGGGATAATGATGGTGCAGATGTGTAGTTAGCATTTTCTTCAGCTCCTCCTCATTGACACAGTGAACAACCACAGGTCAATGAGATCTAGAAAAGATTTATGAAAAGTACATTTTAGAAAGATAAAGAATGCCCAAGGAGGTGCAAGGACCCATGAAGACCTGTAACAGAGCACTGTAACCACAATACAAAAGGACCACAACAGAGACCCAGAAGTGGGAATGTTTGCATTGTATTTTGGACATGATGGGTGGTTCCAAACACATGCCTAGGTGATTGGAAAATGAGGTCATTTTAATTGCACATGGCTGCTATATAACTCTTTGTCTCGTGCGAATGTGCATACCCAGAATTCTACTACAATTGGGGTGTTCTTTAGATAGTCTCTAGGCTGGGCCGCTATTCCTTTGTTCCGCCATCACTTTTGTCTGACTAGCCACCTAACATTACTACTGTATTTCAGGAAATCCTCTTGGAAACAGTTATGCTTCTTCTGTATTTTAGAATGAACATAGTATTCATTCAACAAATCTTATGTATTTTCTAAATATAACACTGTGACACCACACCATTGATGATGTAAGGAATCCATTAGCTCTGCCAGAAACTTTATTAATTCTTGTAAAAAGTAGCAGCAGTTCAATAATAAAAGGAGACTTTCTAAAGTTTTATCAGGAGACAAATATAAATACTGGATTGTATAATTACGTTCAACCCAATGGGTTAGAACTGAAAAAATATCTATGATACAACTCCTTAGCCTGGGATTGTTAAAGAAACATAGAGACATAAAATATATCTGTGAAACAATTATTTTCTCATTCATTTTCATGTTTCATTTTAGATATCTTTTAAAGGATAGTCATCAATACAATTAACTCATTGTTTGAATTGGATTTTACATGTGTATTTTACCAGAGTAACTTTCATTATGCAAATTATTTTCTTCAAGAAAAAAGCATTCATGATTTAGCCTGACTCCCTTTACAAAGCTATTTTAAATTTATCAAGGATTTATAATTTTAAAAAGCAAGTATTTAGGTCACTGCTAAGCACATTAACAGCAGCATTATCTTGCCACCAAGTGGTAGTTTCTGAATTGCATTGCAGGAGTTTGTTGTATTTTTACAAGTATATCTTTAGTATTATTTTAGTATTTGCTGTGGAAGTGAAAATAGAAATAGCAAATAATATAGGCTTCTAAAAATATTCATATTTGAGAAATATTTATGATAAAAGGACTTGGTATTTGTGCTTCCCAGGCTGTTGGATTGATTTGAATTCCAGCATTTTAAAGATAAACAGAAAGTGATTAGGTTTAAGTACTCTGAGTTTCATGAAAGATTTTGAAGCTTTAATCTCTGTTAAAGGTTGAATTCTGTCCCCCAAAAGATATCTTGAAGTCTTAACCACCAGTACCTGACGATATGACCGTATTTGGAAGTAGTCATTGCAGATTAAATTAGTTAAAATGAGGTCATACTGGAATAGAATGATCCTCTAATCCAGTATGACTGGTGTCTTTAGGAGAAGAGGGAAATTTGAACCCAGGCACTCAGAAAGGGGAGATGTAGAAGCACCCAGGGAGAAAATGGCCATGTGAATATGAAGGCAAAGATTAGAGTGATACAGCTACAAGCCAGGGAATGTTAAAGATTGCCAGTATCAAAGAGCCCTGATGATACCATTTTAGACTTCTAACTTCCAGACCTGTGAGATGACGAATTTCTGTTCTTTTAAGCCATCCAGTTTGTGGTACCTTGTTGTACCAGCCTCAGAAAACTAATATAATTTCCATTTCAAATTAAAATATTTGTGCTAGATAACTGGTTAGAAAGTGATGCTGAGAAAGCAAAGATTTATAGAATGCTTAATCTTAACTGAGCCAACAGATTAGAGATATCTTTACTGAATTGCTAGTTCATGCACAGTTATCTAGGGCTAAAAAGCAATATAAGTTCAGAGAAGTAAAGTCAAGGTAAAGCTGAGAATGAACAAACAAACAAACCAAAAAAAAAAAAAAAACACAAGAAAACAACTACAGTGGCCATCTATGTTGCCTAATTCACTTTACCCAAAGGAAAAATAAACTTCTCATCTTTATTACAAGAGGTAGTTTTGCATATTGGAGTTATACTCCAACTCTCCCACAGAGACTGAGAGGGATGCTATGGTCCTTGATGATTACATTTCCAAGGGAAGGTTCTTAGTCTGTGTGAAAGACAGCCTTGGGTTAGTACCAGCAAGAGGCTTTTAACCCGTTAAATCTCAAAAGGGCAGAGGAAAACAATTGCAAGTACAAGAAAAAGGAGGTCCTCTGTGGTTCAGCATGAGTGAGAGGGCTGTTAGGGGCCTAGAGGCATAAAGAAGCCTTTGTAAAGTTTAGTTGAGTTGGGGGATATGTTACAGCTTTCTTAGTCACTCATGGTTTTTATAAACCTGATAAAAACTGTAGATAACATTCTCAAGATCTTCCTTTCCCTCAAATTCAGTCCCAAAACCTATGACTTTTATCTTTCAAATGTTTACCTAATCTTTTCAAACTATCCCCAGATTCTCTATTCTTGGTGAAGCTTGCTCTCATGCTCAGGCCTGCAACATGGAATAGCCTCATGATTGATCTCTTACACTATCATTCTTCTCATCATTGTAATCATTTTAGAATTTAAACTTGTTTCTGTCATTTGGCTGCTTAAAGTCTGTCATGAATTTGTCATTGTCAGAAGAACAAAATCCAAGCTTTGAAGAATTTCATTAGTTTGGCTAATTGGAGTATTTGTCCCCACTCCTAGCAAGACAAATGCCATCATCTGTGCAGGAGGAAAGTAACTTGGTAGAGACTAACTTGATAGAGTTTCACATTCTTATAATCAAATCTCTGCTGATAACTAATTTTATGACATTGAGCAAGTCATATGATCTCTGATAACAAAACCATAATCAATTAAAGTTAAACTACAGAAGGGACCTCTTGTTGTCCAACCCCAGAGATTATTTTGGCAGAAGGGATTGGTAGCATAAATATTTCCTTCTTTGGTCTTTTGCCCCCTTGGTTAAATATGTCTCCTGAAGATATGGGAAGGCATAGCACCAAGGAAATTACTTATATGATAATTTCAGGGACTTTATTTCCTTTTCTTTAAAAAGTTTTTAGGGAGAAAGAATAAGATTCACAAGGCTATTCCCTTGGGTAGTTTTTCTTGGGTTCAAATTAATTAGGCCATTAAAGGTGTTATTTTTACTATTGCTTGAGGGTAGTTTTGTGAAAATTGTTGATAAGAGAATGGAGGAAAGAATAGAATTCATAACCCTCATTTGCTACGATACCTACCTTGGAAAAATTCTAAGATTTCTTGGGTAAATTTACTTTAAACTTGCTCATTACTTACTATAGCATTTCTCTAGAAATTATTTTAAATGTAGCACAGTGATATTTGATCTTAAAAAGGTTGTATAAAGAGAGAAAATAATAGTCAAAGCTAACTCTGGAGTCACATTAAAGAACAGAATGGTATCAACATATTTTTAAATCATTGCCAATTAAAAATCATTTAAAGTCTAGACAATTGTTTAACAACCAGGAAAATAGCAATTATTTTAGTCTTCCCATAAAGATAGTTTTAACATGTCCCCCCTTCAGGGGCCATTAATGCCTCTGATTTTAGAGCAATTTGAATCTCACAGTGATATTGGAATAGTCAGGAATTTTTTTTGTCTGTTTTCTGTGTGTGCATTTTACTCTTAAAAACATTTTAATTTTCTTAATATAGCCTACTTCTGATTAGTAATGTTTACAAAAGCCATCTTCTACAAAATATATGGTTTCTTATACGTGTATTACAAAGACAGTAAAAATTTTATGGCAGCATGTAAATATAACTACAATAATTATATTCTGATTAATCATGTGATAATATTCTCTAATGATAAATAATACAAAGGTTTTACATGAGGGTTGGATAGCATGCAAAATATTCTCATATTTCCCACTTGAAAGGTTTTATTACCTTGTTGGGTACATTTGAAAACTGTACTAGATAATTAAGAAACTTGATGAAAATTGAATAGAAAATTAAGGTCATTGTCTTTTCTAATATTTTACTAATTAATTATTTGTTATAAAACATTAATTTTCTAAATCAATTTGAGGTAATACATATACAATCTAAAAGTAAAATGTAAGAAAGACTTATGTAAGTTAGTATAAAAATTACATGTTGTAATGTCTTATTAATTTGCTACATGTGGATTGCAGATTCAGCTTTGAATACTCAATCAGTAACATAAAGATAAGAACATGATCAATTATATATAACCCATTTCTCAGCAGAAGCAATACTATTCCTAGAACATATACCAGAGGGAAATTTCTCCTTTAAGAAATTCGAGTAATTTAATGAAAGATTCAATAAACAGTACTCTTCAAGTAATTAAGCAATAAATTTTACAGGGTTGTTTCTGACAGTAAAAATAGTAACAAGAACTTAAATAGCATTTTTATGTGCCAAGCACTGTCTCAAGCTCTCTACATATTTTTGTTCAATTAATTCCCAGAATAACTACTATTAATATTTTCATTTAACAGATGCAGGAACTAAAAATCAAAGAGGTTAAGTAACTTTCTCAGTGTCACTCAGTTGGTAAATGGTGAAACGGGAATAACAAAAGTGTTGTTCTCGCCACTACGTCAATTACTCCTGGACCTAAAATGAAATATATATAGCTAAAACACTGTTACTGAGTGAAAGAAACACTTTTGATCAGGAGCTAACATAATTAATTAATTAATACTTTTTTTAACCCATTCAATTAATTAATACTTTTTTTTAAGTCTTATCTTCGTCAGGTACAGAATCGATCCTAGAGATATGACGAGGAGCAGCTAGTTCAGGGGCTCGTTAATATGTGCAGGACCTCTGCAAGAATTTTTAAAAGACTTTGATAATTTATTGCAAAACTGTACCCCATCTGGGTAACGATTGATAGAGAACATGGTTTTGGAAAGAGTGGAGCAGAGACCCAATCATTACATCCACACTTACACGGGTACCTTTGTTCAGCATACAAACTACAAAATCCTGCTGAATGGTCCTGAGCCAGATGTAGGTGTTGCCCTCACCAAGCTCTAGTCTAATGAAAAACACAAATAGTTAAAAGAGTAGAAACAGCAAGTGTAATGATGATAATAATCAGAGAAGGCCTGTGCTATGTGAGTTACATTATATAACATATGCCTAATGTATGGAGACTTGGGCTGAGACTTGAAAAAAAGTTAAGTGAAAAAGAGAAGTTATCAACATTTGCAAAGCCTGACAGGAAACAGAAAGCATCAATAGTAGGGATTTCAGAAAAAGAGAAAAAATCAGTATGGCAAGCTAAATGTAGTAAGGAGGGGGATGGGAACGATAACTGATTTGACTTTATTCTAAAGAGAATTCATTGATGATATTTAAAACTAAAATTGATTTATCTTTATAGTACCACTCTAAAATATTGGCTTTTTATAAACTATTGGCTTCTTATAAAATGTTATAATGCCTTTCTGTAGTATTGGCTTCTTATAAAATGTTATAATGCCTTTGAAAGGTTCGTGAGGCAATATACAAAAAATAACAAAACAAAACCAAGAGGCAATCTGAGCTGTACATCATATTCTCATATTAATAAAACACAAAAATAGACTCAAAAGTAATTTTTAAAAAGTTAAAACAGCTGAAACAAGCAAGTGCCTAATGAAGTTCAACGTGAATTGTAGTGTCGAGTTGATCCTCTTTAATGGAATTATTAATATATGTTGAGGCAAGAAGCCAGAGAATAATTTGGAATTATTCCCTTATGGAAGAACATGTCCACACAATGAGTACATTTCACTAGGTGTTGTCATGAGAGATACTTGCCTTTAAGTTTGAACACTGACTCTCTCTCATAGGACAGAAGTTATGGCTAATGATTTCCTCAAAAACAAACAAAAAAATAGACAAACTTTTTTCCCAGTGAACATAAGAAATAGTAAATTGTATATGACCTTTATTATGTTGAGGTATGTTCCCTCTATACCTGTTTTGTTGAGAATTTTTATCATAAATAGATGTTCTATTTATCGTAAATAGATTTTGCCAAATACTTTTTCTATATCTATTGAGACGATCGTATGATTTGTATTTTTCATTTTGTTAATGTGCTATCATATTGTCTGATTTGCTAATGTTGAACCATTCTTACATCCCTGGAATGCATCCCACTTGATAATGATGTATGACCCATTTAACATATTGTTGAATTCAGTTTGCTAATGTTTTGTTGAGGATTTTTATATCTTTATCAGGTATATTGGCCTAAAATTTTCTTGTGGTATACTGGTCTGGTTTTGGTATCAGGGTAACTCTGGCCTCATAAAATCAGTTTGGAAGAGTCCCCTGCTCTTCTATTTTTTGGAAGAGTTTGGGAGTATTGCTATTCTGTTTTGAATATTTGGTAGAATTATCAGTGAAGACATTTGGTTCTGGACTTTTGTTTTGGGGAGATTTTTCATTACTGATTCAATCTCCTTACTAGTAGTTGGCCTGCTCAGATTTTGTTTCATCAATATTTAGTCTTGGTTGTATAATTTTAGAAATGTATTCATTTCTTCTGGTTGTCCAATTTTTTAGTTTATAATTGTTCGAAATAGTTTCTTATGATTCTTTAAATTTCTGTAGTATCAGTGTAACATCTCTTTTATTCCTGATTTTACTTATTTTAGTCGTCTTTTTGTTGATGAGATTACCTAAAGGTTTGTCCATTTTGTTTGTCTTTTCAAAGAACCACCTCTTAGTTTTATTGATATTCTCTATTGTCTACTTAATATCTATTTCATTTTATTCCGCTTTAATCTTTATTTCCTTCTACTAACTGGGCTTCATTTGTTTTGTTTTTTTTGTTTTTTTCTAGTCCTTGTGGTGTAAAGTTACGTTGTTTATTTGAGACTTTTCTAGTTTCTTGAGGTAGTTATGAACTTTCCTCTTAGGGTTGCTTTTGATGTATTCCATTAATTTTAGTATGTACATTTCCATTTTTGTTTGTCTCAAAGTATTTTTTGATTTCTCTTTTGATTTCTTCTTTGACTCGTTGGTTGTTCAGTAGCATGTTGTTTAATCTCCACATATTTTCATTTTTTCGAGTAAATTTTCCAGTTTTCCTCATTTAATTAATTTCCAGTGTTATACTATTGTGGTCAGAAAAGATGCTATATAAGAGATGCTTGCGGCTGGCCATATATGAGAAGCCCATGGCTAACATCATAATAATAACAAACTGAAAACTTTTCTTCTAAGATCAGGGAGAAGATAGGATGCCTGTTCTCATCATTTTATTCAACATAGTATTAGAAGAAGTCCTAGCCAGAGCAATTAGGCAATGAATGAATGAATGAATGAATGAATGTCATTAAGATTGGAAAGGAAGAAGTAAAATTGTCACTATTTGCAGATGACATTACATTATATATAGGAAACCCTAAAGACTCCATCCAAATACTATTAGAACTAATAAACAAATTCAGTACAGATGCAGGATACAAATTATACGTACTAATTTGTTGTGTTTTTATATACTAATAATGAACTATATAAAAGAAAAATTAAGAAAATAATGTTGTTTACAATTGTATCAAAAAGAATAAAATATCTAGGAATAAATTAAACCAAGGAAATAAGAGATCTATCTATTAAAAACTACAAGACATTAAAGAAAGGAATTCAAGAAGACATAAAAAAATGGAAAGATATTCTGTGTTCATGGATTGTAAGCATTGTTATTGTTAAATTGTCTGTGCTACCCAAAGCAATCTATAGATTCTTCAAATGTTTGCTGGATTGTAGTTCTGAAAGAGAGCCTGTATTTTATCTATGTTTACTTCTAATTTAAGATCTTCCTCTTAGTTTTTAAAAATGTACATAAATCAAAACAGGGAGGAAAACAAAGTAAACTGATTAACTGGTCATTTGTATGTCCAGATGTTTTCACTAGAAATGGAGAACTCAGTTACACTAAGTATTCAAGGGAATTAGTTGCCTTGACTTAGCATCACAGACTGATTTTGATTCCTGGCTTCACAGCCAATTAGCTGTGTGGTCTCTGGAAAGTTACTGAAAATTATTCAACTTCAGTTTAACATTTGTGATCAGGGAATAAAACCTGCTTTCAAAAATTGTGTCAAAGATATATAACATAAATTCTAAAGTGCCTAGCATGAGCCTAACAGAGAGAACACACTTAAGAGATGGCAGATATTACTAAATATTTCAAATTTTCCCTATATTACTTTCCACTATTCCATGCCACATTACCTTAATGGCTTACAGGATAGAACTGTTTTGTAGCTATGGCAAAATCTTCTGAAGTAGCTCTTTGCAAAAGAACTAATAGGTGTGCAAATTTACTTTTCAGTCCTGTTAAGCACTGAACTATTAAGTTTCTTCAGGCTATTTTCTTGAATTAAACAGTTTACTTCTTATCTAAGGTGACAGTGACCAAAACAATCTGAGCAGGGGCAAATACATTCTTTCCTACACTGTTAAGTATATACAGCAAAACCAGGAAATTCATTTATACCTACAAATTTGGGTATACTCCTTTTATCTCAGGTTCCCCCAAATCTGCTAACTTTCCTAATCTACTAGCAGGGACCTGGCGAACTAAAGAACAGGTACAGGCTAGTTTCCTCGAAGAGTTTGGTAGGGATCCACACATAACGTCTAAACTTTAACAGCAGCCTTGTCAATCCATATTAAATCTATTATCAAGTAGGAAACTCTAGGCATGACCTTGATTTTACAATCAATGTGCCCAATTATTTTCTACTACAAAAGAGAACAATTTCTTTTTGAACACATATAAATATCTGTATAGGCACTTAAAATTAAGAGACTAGGTAAAAATATTTCTTTATCAATCCTGAGGGTTTGGCAAAAACAAGATACCATTTTTCAAATATTTTAGAATGGTTCACAAAACCATAGTCTACTAAAATGAGAGCTATAGATCAAGATGAAAAAGTCTTTTTTATAGATGTATCAGATATGTTCAAGAATTTAACTATATTTTTTAAAAGCACATATTTCTTTTTCTTATCAGTTTGCTCAATCCTACATAATTAATTCTTATTCTTCAGATCAGCCAGCCTGTTACTAGGAATGACAATAGCTTATTTAAAAATATAGCAGAATACAATTGTAAGAATTTTTTAATGGTTTAAGGAGTGAGAAAATCCTATCATTTGTATGGTATTTTGAAAATAATTACAGGCAAGACAAATTCAGCATAAAAGCACGTAAAGTTATTCTAGTATGACAAGAAAGTTTTCATACCTAGGCAGATTACACACTAGCTCTCTTTAAGAGCAAACTGCATACTCCAAAACCAATTTATCATTTTAACAAAGAGAAAACAAAATTCTCGTCTTGCAGTATTATAACAATTGGAAGTAGAGAACTCATAAGATTTAATTTTTCTTTTAAATAATCTAATCCAAACAGAGACAACTTTGTCAAAATTTTAGCACATTTCATTGCTTCTTTTGAGACTCTTTATTTGCATGTATTTGAACCAAAAAGACAGCAAGTTCACTTTCCCTCAAATGTTTTAATACTTTCTATATTTCTGCAAATTGATGTTTTAATATCTTTTTTCACCTTCTGGTACAACCACACATTTTGACTTTAAGATATTAATCTATTTGTCTCTTTTCCTTTAATAATCAGAAACTACAGTACTGATTAAAACACACACATGCACACAATCTTCAATACACATTTGTATTTCTTTAATATCATTGGTTCTATTATAATCTTGATTATATTAATTACAACTGCAACTGAAATAATTTTTCTTACAGACATGTAAAAAGTTGGGAGAAGAATCATCATATATGTTATACATAGACCTTTATGGCTCACAAATATTTACTGTATGTTCCCCTACAATCACACATACCTATTTATGTCTTAAAGTGGGAAAAGATATAGTTTCTATATTATATGCTTTTTATTGCTGCATAATGAATTACCACCATATTTCCAGCTTAACAGAACAAAGATTTATTATCTTACTTTTCATGACTCAAGAGTCCAGGCATGGATTAGTTGAATTCCCGGCCCAGTATCTCCAGGCCGAAATCAAGATATCTGGTTGTCCATCACTATAGTCGTAACTAAAGTTTGGGGCCTTCTAAACTCATGCCAGCTGTTAGTATAATTAAGTTTCTTATGACTATAAAACTAGGCTCCCATTTTATTTCTGGCTGTTGCTTAGGGATCACTCTTAGCTCTTAGAAACTGCCCTCAGATCTTAGTCACTCGTACATGTTATCTTAGATCTCTAAAGCCAGCAAGAGAATCTCCCCTCTGCTTCTCTGTTGTTAAAATGGGATTTCTGAGGGCAACGAGGGATGGGACTTCATATTCGGCTATCTTAATGACATCAGAAGTTCAAGGAATTTATTATTAACCAGGTTTCCAATGAAAAAACAAACTTGACCCTTAAAATTTTAAATATCAACTTATATTCTACATAAAATTTTCAAAAATAGTAACTGTGCTAGCAGCTTACACAAGAAGACATTCTTCTGAAAAGTCTGATATATTTGAAATATTAGAAGTTTAACATCTTTTTTTTTAGATCCAAATTAGATTCTAGTAGATTTATATGAGCATTTTGATTAGATTTATAAAAGCATTAATTCTTTATTAGCCAATCAGAATGGGAACTTCTTTAAAGTTAAGAAACTTTATTATTGAATTTGTTACATCCTTGAAAAAGATTTCACACTAATACTAACACAACATGAAATAAGGCTCTTTTATAGAAGAAATGCAAAAAAAGCACAAAAAGTTTTCAACTTTTGTTTTACAACTTCATCCATAGATGAAATAAAATACAGGTACAGAAAGATATGAAAACAACTCCTGTGAAGTTAAATGGACAAAAATCAAACAAACAAAAAACAAAAACAAACTAACTGCTTTCAAGTAGGCATACCTCTAAGCACAATTCTTACCCTAAAATATATACACATATTTCACTTTCTTCAGTTATAAGATATATTTCTTTCCACTTACTTTGTGATACCAAGCTCCCCAATCCGTGAACTTCCCTAAACAGAAGACAGGTGTTCAACCAGAATCAGATGGACAAGATTCTTACTCTGGGGACAAAATTGTCTCCCTGAACTCCAAGGCCAAGCCAGACTAAATTTTTCAGACTCTTATTCAAAATATACACCGAATAATGAGGCATTAACCATCTTTCATCAGCTTTCAGTTGTTACTTATAGGTTTATTTTCTGATTTTTGAAAGATTAAGACCTCATAGGTCATTAGACATTAACATGAGACCTGAAAATAAGGCTATTGTGTCACAACTCAGCAAAAACTCACTCATTAATCCATGAGAAGTTTTCCAATCCAGTGAGTGTAGCATCTCAGTTAGACTTCCATAAGAATCAGGTATAATTTTCAAAATGTGAAAAATATAATGCTCCAACAAATAAAATGCATGCATCAAAATTTCATTTACTTAATGAGAGAACCAGCAGGATGCAAAGCCTATTTTAGAAGCAATTTGAGAACTGATATTTTATATAACAGTTAAGAAAAGGAACAATGAAATGAGATAAATAAGTTACAAGCAAATGATTTTTCATAAACTTTTGGGGTTATCCTCTCTAGTGTACAGAAAAAAATTGTACTTATTTGGTTTTATAAAATTGTAAACTATACAAGCCCCAAGCAACTGTTCAAAGTTCAAATATTTCTTCTTTTACTATAACAAAATACACACACACACACACACACAGTTTCTGCATGATAAAAATATAATAAAAATCCATTAATTCACAACCCAAGTATCAGGAAATGGCAAAATAATCATATTTTTGAGTCTGGTTTATGCTGAGAGTTTATCACTGATTCCAATTCTCTGTCTCTTTTCAGCTAGAGGAAACCACTTGCCAGAATTTTGTGGTTATGGTTTTTGTACAAATCTACACATGCCCAACCATATACTATTCAGTTTTGTATGATTTGCTTTTTATATTTAGTGGTATCATATTGGTTATTTTCTTCTCTGAGTAGAAAATTTATCCATTTTGATAAATGTAAGTGTAATTCATTAATGCTCACTATACGAACATGTTGTGATTTATTTACCCATTTCCCTGTTGATAAAAACAAATTGTTTTCACTTTTTTCCTATTATAAACATAATTGCTTGGGCATTGGTGATATTACTTAGTACCTTCTCAATTTTATAAGAAAATATCAAAATGATGGTCAAAATGATTGTACTTTTTTTCATTCTCAAGGAAAGCATTAAAGCACTGTGTTTATTCTATATTCTTACATGATAATCTTGTTTTATAACATATAATAAAAAAGAATACATGAAAATGTCAATGTCCTTCAACCAGCAACCACAAGTTAGGCACCTCCATTTAAAAACTATTACTTTATTACCTGCTGCAGTGATGGAGGATACAGCATTGGAAACTGGAGTGTCTTAGTAAGAGGATGCTAAAAAAAATTCTGTTATAATGTTTGCACTCTAGCCAGATAATATGGGAAAGGTACTAAAGAAGCAAGGGTTCATTCTTATTTGGGTGCTATCAGAAAGTGAGACAGTTGTATAGTTGGGGATCTCAATAAATATTTTCTGTAGGAGGGCATACCAGTATGAGAATAAAGCTGTAATTGGTAAAGTTACTAGGAAGAAGAGATGTGTAGTATTTTGTGAATTGCCTAGTGACCATTTTTTGCCTCATTTTATCATGATATCAGAGTAACCTCATATTGATATTCTGTCACATTGTTATGTTCAATACAACAGAATGATTTAGCTGTGAGCATTAATTCAGTTTATAATAACATCAAATCTTAGCTATGAACATCAGATTAATTCCTAGACTTCAGTGGCTGCTTTTGTTTTCAATTTTTTTTTTACAAAAATACCACAAAGTCTGAGAAGAGATAAATGGAAGTAAACAATTATGAGGTTTTTATGTTAAATCTAAGATAATATAATATCACTTGAAAGTAAACTGTGATAAAGATATTTATAAATTCCAAAGCAATCACTTAAAGAACACAACTAATACACCAATAAAGGAGGTAAAATAGGATTGTAAGAAATATTCAATTTGCCTAACATAAGGCAGAAAAAGAAGAAAAATAAAACTAGAACAGATGGGTACACAGCAAAGAGAGAGTAAAATGATAGATTTAAACCCAGTATTATCAATAATCAAAATAAAGTAAATGAGTTAAATACTAAAATTAAAAGACAATTTGTCATAGTGTATATAATAAACAGCAAGGCCCAACTACATGCTGCCTACAAGAACACCACATTAAATATACAACTAGAAAAAGTTAAAAGTAAAATAATGGAAAAGATGTATTATGCAATATCTTTCTAAAGAAAATAGGGGTGGTTCTATTAATATCAAAGTAGATTTCAGAGCAAAAGATAAAGAGAATAATTGCACAATGACAAGAGGATCAATTCATCAAAGCACAACCAAAATACAGTCCCAGATGTCTCTTGTACCTAATAAGAAAGGTTCAAAACATAAACTGATAAAACCAAAAAGAGAAATAGACAAATCCACAACAGTATGTGTAGATTTCAGTACTCCTCCCTCAAAAATAGAACATACAGGAAAATCAGTAAGGATTGAAAACAACTGAACAACACTATTAAGTTAATCAAAATGATATAGGCTACTTTACCAAACAACAGCAGAATGTACATACTTTTCAGTATACATAGAACATTTATCAAGAATATTCACTATATTTTATGCCATAAAACAAAGCTCAATCAATTTAAAAGGATTCAAATCATACAAAGTAAGTTCTGTGACCATGAAGGAATTAATTTTAAAAATCAACAGTTGAAAGGTAATTTTCTATATTTGGAAATTAAATAGCATACTTCTAAATAACACATAGGTCAAAGTAGAATTGAAAAGGGAATTAAGAAATATTTTAAACTTAGTAGAAATGAGAACACATCATACCAATTTGTTAGATGTAGCTAAGCTTAAAGGGAGAAATTATACCAGTAAACATCTAACATAGAATAAAATAAAAGTTTCCAATCAATGTATGCCAATGTTACCTTGAGAAACTAGAGAAATAAGAGCAAATGGACCACAAAGTAAAAAAAAACAAAAAAAAAGGAAATGATAAAGATCTGAGTAGAAATTGATGATACAGAAAACAAAACAAAAAAAAACTCAATGAAACAAAAGTTAGTTTTTCAGAAAATTAATAAATTTGATTAACCTCTATTTAGACATCCTGGATACCAAATCTGCCAGCCTTTGGGTCTCCAGCTTGCTGACTCAACATGCGGATTTTGGGACTTGTCAGAGAGAGAGAGAGAGAGAGAGAGACAGAGACAGACACACATACACACCCCACCCCACCCCACCCCACCCTCCTATTAGTTCTATTTCTCTAAAGGACCCTAACTAATATAGTTGCCAAAAGAGCTTTTATAAAACAGCAAAGTTGGAAGATGTGTTGTAAAGTTATAGCAATCAATAAAACATGGTACTGGCATAAAGATAGAAAAATAGATCAATATAGAGTTTAGAACTAGATATATATATATATATATATATATATATATATATATATATAGTCAATTGATACCTTTCAAAAGTGCAAATTCACTTCCCTGAACAAAGAATAGTCTTTTCGACTAATGGTGCGCAACCCACACCATAAAACTTTTTTGTGCCTGTTCGCTAGGCAAAGATTTCTTTCATATTACACAAAAAATACAATGACTAAAAGAGAAAAAAGACAAATTATTCTTTATAAATATTAAGAACTTTTTGCTCCTCAAATATTCTGATAGGAAGATGGAAAGCAAACTACAGAGTGGGGGATAATCTAATAAAATAGCAAGTAATAAATCTGATAAAATACTTTCATATTCAGAATATATAAAGAAGTCTCAAAATTCAATCATAAGAAAAAAATTTAAGTGAGCAGAAGATTTAATCACATGCTTTACCAAGAAGAAAAGTGGATGAATATTTGTTCAAAATTATTAGTCATTAGCGAATGTCAATGAAACCATGATGAGATACCATTCCATATCTATTAAAATGTTTTAAATTTTAATTAACAACAAAATACCAAGTGGAGGTGAAGGTGTAGAGCCGCTAGAGTGCTCATAACCTAAAATAGTATAACTTCTTTGGGATAACTGATAAGGTAATAGTTTGGAGTGTTTTAAAAGAGAAACCATATTTAAAAATATATAACACGATGATATTGTACACATACACAAAGTAAAATGATTGCCACAATATGAAGTTAGTTAACACATTCATTATCTCAGACAGCTAGCTACCTTTTGCGTGTGTGGGGAGAATGCACCAAATTCTGATTTCCTATGCTAGGCTTTTGTCCTGGAAGGGCAACATCATCTGCAATCGTTTATCCTCTAAATTTACCTTCTGGTGTCTAGAATTAGATAAATTTTTTGGTTTGGGAGGTTTTCCTTGTTTCTCTTGGATATTTCTCTTAAAAGTTCTTAAAAACTTGGTAATACATTTATATTTGCTGTAGTTTACAGAACTCCTAAATGTTTTGCTTTTCATAATATCTAGAATGCTATGCTATCATAAATAGAGATCCAGATAGATTTGTGAGTGAATGAGTGAGTGTGTGTGTGTTTGTGTGTAAAACCCTGAAGACTCAAATGTGTTAACATGATTCTGCTGGAACCCTGGTAGAACAGGAGAAAGATCTTGACACAGTCTATAAATTTATAAAAATTTCAAAAGAATAAGTTCAAACCTTTTCACGTATGAGAGGATTTTCAAATTGATAATGGAGATTTTGCTTGTCTTAGAAATATTTTTCTGTTTATTGTGTGTGTGAAAGATGGGAATCCCTAGAGGTTATTAGATTGCTATAGAATAAAAGGTTAAAACTAAGAGAAGACTTATTCTGGATGATAAAGCAGAGAAGGAGAGAGAGAGAGAGAAAACCAGGAAATTTATGAAAGCAGATATCTAGAAAAGAGAGTGGAATCTAAATCACAGAGCTCTGACATGCTCAGAATCTTAGGCTCAAGACTTGACTGCCACATACTAAATATAAATTTGGGAAAATTAACAAAACTGAAGCTCAATTTTCCTTCTGTAAATTGACCATGGTAATTGTACTTAATGCAACTTTTGTTGTGGTGATTAAATAAGGCAATGACTTTCAAATGTTTCACCCATGCCCTATTGTATGTTATACTGAGAACAGAAATACTTGCATTAGCATGCAAACACAGAGATATAAACAAAGACATAATATAATATTGAAACAAAAGTTACACAGAATAATGCTTAATCTTTCTAAAAATGAACTCAAACATATATTCTTTTCTATACTATTCTATAAAATGATTCCACAGTGCATTGAGTGGTTAAACGATAGTTCTAAAACTGCAGAGATACTGTACGTAAAGCATTTATCACTGTAGCAGATATATTCCAAGCAATTTTTAAAAAAGTTTTAGTGTCTTAGTTTTTATACTATATTTTAGTTTTTTTTTTTTTTACTTTTGTTTTCTTCTTAAACAATTGTTGGCCTTGATGTGCACATTCAGTGTTCATGATATAAACATTACTCCCTCTATTTTCTTTTAAGAGCTATAGTTCCAAGGCTTTAAATTATGACCAAAGCAAAACATAATTCTGGAAATTGTCCTTGATAAACGCCAAAACAATCTATTTTCAAAAAGTATGCATGATTTTTGTTGAGAAAAGCTAAATATATGTCTACACAAGAACATTTGAAAAATTTAATGACACTAATAAGTCTCTTATGAAAACAACCACTAATATAAGTTATACTAAAAAATCCTTCTGGTGTACCATATTTTATTCATATAATTCCTTAGTGTTAGAGGTCTTTTCTATTTTAGCTATGTGGATTCCAAACCAACATTCATGTACATAAATATATTTGTATGACTCCATAATCTAGTAAAGAATTGAAACTATACTTTAAATGTAGAGAAAAATATCAATGATTGTTATTTCTATATAAAAAACAAGTAATTTTTAATTTCATTGTTCTTTACTAATTTTTCAAAAAAAATTTATGCTTTGTGCAGTAAAAATATAATAGGAATATAATAATGCTTTAATGACTCTTCTTGTCCCTACATCTCAGAATATAATTATATTTGAAAAAGTTCATAAAATGGAATTATTGGTCTTAGAATGTGCTTAGTATGAAGGATTTTTATCCATTTTGATAGCCCTCCAGAATAGCTGTATACATTAAATATATCCCAAACACCTTGAATGAAAGGTCTTTTCCCATTTCTTTTTAAATAACATATCCATGAGCATAGTGCTACCTCTCACAGTTTGATAGGCTAACCTATTTATTTTAATTCCCATTTCCTTGGTTGCTATAAAATTTACATATCTTTCAAAGTATATTTGTCATTTAAATTTTTTAGCTATCTGTTTTTTGCCAATATTAGTTGTTGTTTGTTTTCTTATTTTTACTGTATTACTTTGATGGATGAGCTTTGTGAGAATTAAAAAGATGAAGTGCTTCACTATAAAAGTCTTTCAAGTATCTAAATAAATTTTAAATTAAGATAATATGATGTTGTAATGTTGTATACTTCCTAATATTTAAAAGTACTTATTACTAAGGGAAGTAGATCAGATTCTTTGCATTTCAATTTTACTCTCTACATTGTATATACATACATATATATATATATATATATATATATCGTTTGTTTTAATTGTTGTCTATGCATTCAAACCTTAATTACTGGTTATTTTTTACTACCTCATATCATTCAAATTTATCTTATTTATATCTGTCTCCCTATTGCCTAAAACACAAGGTAAACTATAACTTTGAATGAATGACATTTTAAAGATACCATCAAGATAAATGCTGTTTATAATTTTAATAAGTTACTAAATATTTAGTAAAAGTTAATTCAATCTTAGGATAAGATCAATAAATCATCCATAGAAAGTATTAATAAATTCAAAGGTTTAATGTTTGGTTTAATTATTTTTTTAAACTATAATCAATTATAATTAATCCCACTGGATGATGAACTCTTCTGGAACTAGGACAGTGTCTTTTTCATCTTTATATCTCTGGGACTCAGCACAGTTCCCAAAATATGTAAGACAAACAATAAAAGTGTTTTAAACAACTAAATCATTATATTCCAAAAATATATTAAATAAATGGTCAAAGAATATTTTAGAGACACTATTAGAAATCTATGATCAATTATTATTAACCATTATTTTATTTTGAAAGTCTACTTTTGAGTCATTGGCAATATAGGAGACAATTTCTTAATAAGTTTAAATGATGTTTTTATTATTATTTTAATAATATCTGCCAACTTCTTGAAATACCGAAATCATCTGGAGTACTTCAGGCATATAAGTAAAAGAAAAATATTTAGGTTTATTAATAAAAAATGTCACATTTATCAGTGAAGGTAGTAATGAACTATTTTTTTACTTTAAAAAAATTAGGATTCAACAATCCACAAGAATAAATTAGTAATTTTATGATGTATATATTTGTTCAGTATTTTCATATACATAAGTCTTTTTAGTAGATAAAGTTTTGGATAATTTTATCTGTATTCTGTATATAGTTATGAATTCTTTTTTTCTACTCCATATAACAAACTTTTGTCATATTTTATAAGTATTTTATAGCTATTTTAATAGCTACAAATATTCTCCAAAATGATTGTCTACAACTTTTTAAACCATTTTTGTTAAATGATTTTTGGCAATTTTTTAACATTATAGAAATTATTACTATTAAACTCATTAGAGCTCTGTTTCCTCATCTATACAAGATAGAAATTAATAAGACCTGTAGATTTTTTAATGTGAGAAAAATCAGACAATACTCCAAGTAGAGTGATTGGCACACAATTTGTAATGAATAAATGCATTGATTATAATCAGTGTTACTCTGAATCATAATAGTTGTTTCATTAGTTAAGACTCAGATTAAATAGTAATAGCGATGATATTAAATGATACTATGTTTTTTTATTTAACTCATGAAACAGTCTAGATGGAGTTTGGCTGTCTAGATTAAATAGGTAATTGTTTCATGAGGTCATTCAAGGACAGTAGTTTCTTTTTCTATTTTTATTGCTATTAACTTTTTTTGCTTTACCACTTATTAGTATATTGTTATTACTTGTTTCATTCATCTGAATCCTGTCTCTTAGCTCAAACATCTTTTTAAATGTTCACACTTTTTATGGTCATTTTTCCCCCTAAAAAAAGTAATTATATCTTTTTCTTAATAAGCTTACCTGACCATAATTGAAACTTTACTGAATAACTCAGCAGTCTCATTCAGTCTTTATTATTTTACAGTATGATATTATTCCAGGACAGCTTCTTGTTTTTTCTCCTTTTAATCTTAGGACTATCAGCTAGCTTACCTCTTACCTGTTTCTAATAGTCTCGCTCTAGTGCACTATTCCAATGAGCTATAGACTGAGATCAAGTAACTAATTTCAAGAGTTATGTAGTAAATGAAAATTGACGAAGCTCTGAATAAGACATAATAAATACAGCTGATGTATATACTTGAATAAACTTTATGAGAAAGTTTTATATATTCTAAGGCATTTTGTTGTTTGCTACTAGGTTTATGGCTCTGTTAATAAACATTGACATTTTATTGCTGAACGTCCAACCTTGAGACACTATTTATGTCTATATTTTAAATTGAATTCAAAACCTAAGGGTTTTTAAAAATTGAACTATTTTCCATGCTTTAAAATTTATTTAGAAGAGAAATTTCAAATAGTCTATATAATATTTGTAGATGTTAAATTTGAATTCATAAGGTTAACACTAAAACACTTAGTTATTTTCTCACTACCAACCCTAACATTATGTTTATACTATGCATTAGAGACTCAGAAAGCCATATTGCTGCTGTAAACTGTTCAATTTGTGCCAAATATTCTCGCTCTTCCATCCCTGCTTCAAAATGTCATGTGTTTCAGCTGTTCAACTTCCAGCTGCCAAAAATCAATGGGTTTGCATCTGCTGGTTCTATTTTCTTGTTGTAAATCAATTTACTGCCAATTGAATAAAACAATAAATTATCTACATGATATTACCATTGATAATAACAAATACATTTACCAGATGCATGAAGCATTTAAGATTACATTTTACTATTTATGTTTTTCAAATAGGTGAAAAAGTGAAAAAAATCTTTTAATCTAATAAAGAAATCTCTCTGTTATATATATACATACACATGAACACATACATATACACATACATATATTTTTATATATGTATCTACTATAACACATTAAGTTGTTTTTATGGAAGTAAAGCAAGGTCCTAAGTTCATCATTGTCCAAACAGGAGCTGTAACTAAAAGAATAGTATTTTTCTCATTACAGACTCATATTTGTATAACATCAATATAAACTCAGTTTTGTAATCATTTTTTCAGATTTTCTTGCAACTTAGCAAATGTTTGACCATGCAGAGAAAAAGGAAATTATAGAAAATTCCTTGACTGAAAGTTTTCGTACTAGTACCAGTACTTCTACTGTTGCTTTTCACTGAAGTATTTTCATAAGCCTTTATCTTCACAGAAATCAAGTGTTGTTTTCCATTTGTAACTTGTTAAAATTGTCAATTTTTAAGATGCCTAATATTTTCACATTAAAATTGAAATTGGCCATAAATAAATTGATGGAATAAAGAAAATAGATATGAAGGAAAAATATATATACATTTTTCACCATTTTCATAAACCAGGAAAAACGATTGAATTTTTGAACCAAATTTTAGGCATGTACAAAAGTAAATCTAGTCTAAGTTTATAATTAATACTCTTGTGATATCTTTATTGATCTATTTCAACTGTTATTTCTCCCAATAGGTAAGGCTTATATTAGGGATAGCTCTCCTGGTCTGACAACTAAAAAAGATTAAAAGTAAGAACCATTTAGACTAGGAATAGCAATTTTTACACACAAAACATGAATTCTAATTAAGATGTTGCCCTGTTCTTCCCTCAAACTCTTTGCATTACTTATGTAATTGTTATCAATTACTATCAGCTGGTAATCTCTTGTAGGCAAGACAGTACAGCTAATTTGCAGGACACAATTTAAATATAAAAAGTTTTCTATTTGCATTAACAGGAGGAGACCTAACTAGACACTGGGAAGTTTGTATTTTCATCTAAAAGGCTTTGCATAAATTGATTTCCACTGCAATAAAGCTGAAGATGACCTGTGTAAGAGATCAGAATATTTCAGCATATAGTTCAGGTAGTCTTGAACTCACCTCACTGTGCTGAACAGTACCTAATTTTGCTCGGTTATTCATGATTTATTCTTATTAATAATTGCAAACTCAGCATATTGGTCAGGACTCAAGGTGTGTTCAAGAAAATTTATTAGAAAAAGCTATAGCTAATGTTTATAAATACCACTTTTAAAATTAAGGAAAGCTTTAAATGCCAAGGCTTTAAAAATGGACCTATTGCTTCATTTTTGCTTTTATAGCTGATCATATGGCACTGTACAATGATTATATTCATTCTATGTGTCTTCTTTCAAGCAATAATGTCTGTATAAATTACAGTTTTATTCATGGTGTGGTAACACATCTGAATAAGTAAACCTGACATACTCAGCATTTATAATACATGGTTTAATTTTCCATTTCCAAAGGAAGCTTTTTCCAACACACAGTTCAGTTTTTCATCTGAACAGCCTTTCCTCCATATTATTGCTGCCTATAATAATTATACCAAGTGGCAGTGCCCTGAACATAGCATCTGTATAGTTTTGTATTTGCAGAAATTGTCTATAAAGTAACCTATCACTAGTTCACTCCAGCATGTCAAACTGTGATTATCTACTTAGTTGTATCTCCCAACCCTAGTCTCCTTTTACTTTGAGCACACAACTCCATGGCTATTTACTGTTGTTGAAGGATCTGTTTTGGGCAATGTCATCAATTCTAGTGCTGCTGGCAGCAAATAGCTGGACAGATTCCCTTATGGAATTTTATAACTTGTTTTCTTTATATTTTGCAACAGTCCAGTAACTTTTCAGAGAAATAAATTCTAAATCAGATGGATAATTCCCCAGCCATTGTGTCTGTTGTGAATATGTTGATATGTCCTTTAATCATCAAAACACCTAGGATACATGCTCAGTTGAACAGGCATTTGGAGACAGAAAGAAGGAAGGTAGTCAATTAAAGACAAACTCATGAAAAATTGCGAGTTTTTATAAAGAATGAAGCAATTTAAATGATAATAGAGATATCACTGAATAAATTTACTTAAACAAATTTTTGGAGAAGCTAAGTAGACTATTAATGAGAGTTCCTAATTCAAGAGTCACAAAGTACTTGGTTCACGTCTTAAGCCATTGAATGCCAGAGCTGGCAGGCACAATTCTCTCTTTTGTAAAATGAGGGAAATACTCAAAAATGTGTTAGGTAGACTAAATGAGAAAATTGTAGTTGATTAATAATTAAGCTTTTTTTCCCCTTCAGGTTTCAAGGGCTCCTCTGATTTCTCTTTAAAGTTCTTTTAAGAATGTGTATTTTATATGCATTAGGACATATTCTATTTTTATAATCATTTAATCTCTTTGTCTTATTCCTAGTTATAGACATCTTGAGGGCAAAATAATGTCTTATATTTCTTGATTATCTCCCATGGTCTCTCTTTTAATGAACTTAAAATAAATTCTTAAACATGTTTAAAGTCTGGAGGGAAGGCCGACTCTTCCCTCTTGTGGAGAATCATTGGAATGTTCTCCAAAAATTCTGCACAGTCATAAAACAGAATTGCAGTGCAAGTTTTTCCTCATCAGCAATATTTTTCTAATTAATGCCATTTCTTTCAGTTATTTACTGAATCAGATACCATGACAAAGAAATAAATAAAACAATGCAATTTATTTTATTAATGTTATTTTAATATAATTAAGCAATGTATGCATGAAATTTAAAGCTTAGTTGATATGGTAAATAAGAAAGTATAATACAACAAGTTATGTGACATATATGGACTAATCCTAGAAAGAGGGGCAAACTGTGATTGTGGAAGTCTTCCCAGATGAAGTAAAAACTGACTCTAACCTTGCAGAATACAAAATGAAATGTAATTTCAATTCGAAAAAAAAGCATGTATGAATCAATGAGGAAATAAATGAGCATTAGATACACAGTAAACTACAAATTGTCTAAGATCGGTTAAGTATAGAGTGAGAAGAATGGTTTGAAGGATTAGATTCTATACAGTTGTCTTCTTAAGGAATTTTTTTCTAGAAATAATGCTGAAATATTTTAAAACAGTGCCTTGTTTGATTTGAAATTTTAAAAGATCATTTTATAGCCATGTGAAGGATAGGTTTAATGAGGAAATAAATGGAAGCAGATATTGCAGTTAAAGGAAATCAGGGGTCTGGTATAACTTTGTAGCAGGATGGGAAGAGGTAGCAGATTTTGGCGCTATATATAAGATAAATGGGCAGATTTTAATAATTAATTGAATGTGAATAAAGAGAATGTAATAGGCTATGCTTCTCTGGAAACAGATCTTCTGGCAGAGTTGAGTGTGCATAAAGTTCCAGTGTAAGTGCTCTAGGAATCAACCCTAGCAAGAAATAAAGGAAGCAAGATTGGGCAGAAGCTGTTGGGTCATGAATGTAGTCTCAACAAAAGCCATTCAATAACACAGGGAATTCTGAAGCTAGAAAGGCAGTCTGGAACTGTGTAGAATTTGTGATGGACCAATCATTGAGCTTGACCTTGGGAGTGTCCTTGAGTAAACTCAGTGCAATGTGGTTGGAGGCTCAGATGTGAACTGTTAGCCTCACAAGAATGAATGTTTTAGTTCCAAAGGAAATGGGGACTCTGGAAAATGCATGACTGCATCCAGTGCAGAAAGGGAAAGGGAGAGGCCACAAATTTTTTCTGAGCTTTATGATTAAGGTCATCTAAGTGTGTTTTGGAGACAGTTTCTTAAAAATATGTTTCTATCAATGACATTAGATATCATATAGTACTATTCAGGGTCTTTTTGAAAACCACTAAGAGAAAAACCCTTTTTGTGATTGTCTTTAAAGAAATGGGAAAGGACAAGAAGATATTATGACGAGTCATTGAAGTGTGTCCTCATTGGAGTAATCGGAAATAGCCAACCTCAGAAAACTGTAAAAATTAAAAGACTGGTTATTTTGTCTTGCTGACTAACAAAGTTCAGTCAAGCATTTAAACAAAATATTTCAAATTTTAATACTATAACACAAATATAATATTATCCTAAAAGGGATGAGTCCAAATTAACAGTTAAGCAAATACCCTTTATTAAGAATGAATAAATGTTATTAGGTCTAGCAGTACTAACCTTGATGTTTGTGCCCTCAATGACAATGTTCTCCAAATATTTTTGCTAACATATTTTATTAAAACTGTGTGTATCTCTGTAGAATTTAAAATTGCTATCTAAAATTTTAAATAGTTTCAGTGGACAAATTTTCTGATATATTATGTATTGAAATATGCTTAAATATGTTTTTATCAAAAGCTTGGAGCTACATTTAGGTCATTCAATTTATGAAAAATATTCATCATGTATTACTTAATGGCACAGCTGGTCCTGTCTGTCAAATCTGTCAACTAAAATAGATTAGCTTTCTGCCAAAAAGGTGTAACTTCATCCTTTTCTCCTAACACATGTCTCTTTTAACTTCTGAATTCTAAGATATAGAGAGAGAAGAAAGAAAGAGAGGGAGGGAGAAAGTCATATTCAAGTGAGAAAAGTACTTATTTTTTTTTTCTTATGAGAACTCTGAAGAGCTACTCTTAGCAACTTTCAAATATACAATATATGTTATTAACTGGAGTCACTTTGTCACACATTACATCTCTAGGACTTATTTATCTTACAATTGGATTTTACCTTTTGACCTAATTTATTTATGTCACCCGTCCACCAACTAAATGCCACTTTCAACTGCCAATCTGTTCCCTGTACCTAGTGTTCCATTTGTTTTCTTCTTTATTAGATTCCACATAAGTGAGATCACAAAGTATCTTTCTCTGCCTGACTTACTTCATTTAGCTTAATGCCCTCAAGGTCCATTCATGCTGGCAAAAATGGCAGGATTTCTTTTTTTATGGCTGAATAATATTTTGTGTGCATATGTGTATGTATGTATCACATTTTCTTTATCCATTCATTTATTGATGAATGCTTAGATTATTTCTACATCTTGGCTATTGTAATTATGACTGCAATGAGCAGGGGTTGCAGATATTTTTTCAAGTTAGTGTTTTCATTTTTTTCATATAAATACCTATACGTGAAATATCAGGATCATACAGTAGTTCGACTTTTAATTCTGTGAGGAATCTCCATACTGTTTTTCATAGTGGCAATACCAATTTACAGTGCACAAGGGTTTCCTTTTCTCCACATCCTCACCAATATTTGTTATTTCTTGTCTTTTTGATGATAGCCATTCTAACAGATGTGAGATGATATCTTGTAGTTTTGATTTATATTTTATTGGTGATTATTGATGGTGAGAACCTTTTCATGTACCTGTTGGCCATCTATCTATATGCCTTCTTTGGGAAAATGTCTATTCAGATCTTCTGCCCATTACGTAATTGATTTTCTTTATTTTGCTATTGAGTTGTATGAGTTCTTTATATTTTAGATATTAATTCATTATTGGATATAGGATTTGCAAATATTTTCTCTCATTCAGTAGGTTGCCTTTTCATTTTATTGATGGTTTCTGTTGTTTTGCAGTTGAGTATAGTTCCATTTGTTTATTTTTCATTTGGATGCCTTTGCTTTTGGTGTCAAAACCCAGAAATTATCACCAAGACCAATATCAAGGAGCTAACCACCTATGTTTTCTTCTAGGAGTTTTATAGCTTCAGGTCTTATATTCTGTGGCAATTACTATGTTGAGATAATTTTCATTTTTCCTACATTGCTTAGGGTTTTTCATCATGAAAAATTGAATTCTGTCAAATGGTTTTTCTGCATCTATTGAGATGATTATATTATTTTTATCTTTTGTTCTGTTAATGTGGTATAACATATTGATTGATTTTTGTATGTTGAACCATCCTTGTATCTCAGGAATAAGACCCACTTAGTCATGGTGTAATATCCTTTTAATGTGCTTATAAATTCAGTTTGCTAGTATTTTTTTGAGAATTATCACATCTATATTCATTAGGAATATTGGTTTATAATTTTCTTGTAGTGTCTTTTTCTGGCTTTGGTATTAGAATGATACTGGCTTCAAAATATGAGTTTGGAAGTATTTTCTTCAATTTTTTGGCAGAGTTTGAGAAGCCTTAGTATTCTTTTTTAAATTATTGATAGAATTTACTAGTGAATCCATCTAGTACTGGTCTATTTTTGGGGGGAGGATTTTGATTAAAGATGCAATCTTTTTGCTAGTTCAGATTTCTATTTCTTCTGACCCATTCTTGGTAGGTTGTGTGTTTCTAGGCATTTATTCATTTCTTCAAGGTTAACTAATTTGTTGGCATATAATTGTTCACAGTAGTTTCTTATGATTCTTTGTATTTCTGTGGTATAAGTTGCAATGTCTCCCATTTCATTTATAATTCAATGTATTTTTTTTTTTTGCTTGGCTAGTATAGCTAAAATTTTATCAATTTTATCTTTTTAAAAACTAACTCTTAGATTCATCGATCTTTTCTATTGTGTTTCTACTTTTTATTTTAGTTATTTTTGCTCTAATTTGTATTTCCTTCTGCTAATTTGGGGCTTAGTTTCTTTTTCTTGTTTCTTGCCTAAAGTTAAGTTGTTTATGCTGTTGATTTCTAGTTTTATTTTATTGTGGTGGAGAAATATACTTGCTATTACATTATTTTGTTAAGACTTGTTTTGTGCCTTAATGCAATCTACCCCAAAGATATTCCAGGTGCATTTGAGAAGAATATTCTATTGCTGTTGAGTAGAATGTTTTTTATGTCTGTTAGGTACAGTTGCTCTATAGTGTTATTTTAGTCCACTGTTTAATAATTTTCTGTATGAATGTTCTATCCATAATTGAAAGTAGGGTATTAAAATCTCTTGCTATTATCGTTTTACTACATATTTCTCCCTTCTATTCTTTCAATGTTTTCTTCATATATTTGGGTGCTCTATTAGGTTCATATTTATTTATGGTTGTATAAATTAATTGGTAAATTGGTAAAGTAATCCTTTTATCATGATATAACGGTCTTCTTCGTATCTTGTGACAGTTTTTGACTTGAAGTCTATTTTATCTGATGTTAGTATGGCCACACCTTCACTTTTAGTTGCAACTTTCATTAAATGTATTTTTCAATACTTTTACATTCAGGATATGTGTGTTCTTTAAAGTGATTTTATTATAGATAGATTAATTGCTATCATATTATAGATAGCAACTAATCTATATTTTTTCATTGGGGAGTTTAATCCATATTTAAAGTACTTACTGATAGGAAAGAATTTACCATTGCCAATTGTCTTTTGTCTGCCTTGTAGCTTTTTTTGCCTGTCTTTTCCCCTCTTACTGTTTTACTTTTTGTTTCATCGTTTTTTTTATTGTGACATACTTTTATTTCTAATTTCTTTTGTGTATTTTCTCTAGTTTTGTTTTTTTATAATTACCATGGGGCTTACATAATACACATTTTAGTTGTAAAATCTATTTAAAGCTCATAACTTAATTTTTATCACATAAAAAAAATCTACACTTTTACTTCTTCCACACACATTTTATGCTGTCAATATCACAAATTATTTCTTGTTTTATTGTGTATCCACTAACATATTTTATATAGTTTTTTTCCTGCCTTTTAATTTTATACTAGAACTAAAAGTGATTTATTTGCACACTACCATTACAAAATTAAATTATTCTCTATTTGTCTATATATTCTATCAGCAATCTTTATACTTTCATATGTTTTTATATTTACTATAAGGCATCTTTTCTTTTCAATATGAAAGACTCCCTTTAGCACTTCTTATAAATCAAATTAGTGATGGATAAACTCCTTCAGCTTTTATCCGAGAATATCTTTATTACCTTTCATTATTGAAGAACACTTTCGCCAGATATGGTATTCTTAGCAGTTTTTTTTTTTCTTTTTTTTTTTCAGCATTTTGAATTTATTATCCCACTCCCTTCTGACCTGCAAGGTTTTTGCCGATAAATTCACTAATAGTCTCATTGGGATTTCCCTTGTACGCAGTGTGTCTTTTTTTTCCTTATTGCTTTCCAAATTTTCTCTTTGTATTTGCCTTTTGACAGTTTGATTATATCTCATTGTGAATTTCTTTGCCTTCATGCTATTTTCTGTCTGCTGACCTTCTGGAATATAGATGTCCATTTCCTACTCCCGACTTGAGGAGTTTTCGCACATTATTTCTTCAGGTGAGCTTTCTTCTCCTTCCTCTCTTTATTTTCTGTGATTCAAGAATGTTTATAATGTATATTATTGTATGACGGGTATATTGGTTGACTTAATGGCATCTCATACATTTGTTAGATTTTCTTTAGTATTCTTTATTGTTTTTGACTATTTGTTCATTTGAAAAGATAATTTCAAATGACTTATATTCAAGTTTGCTTATTCTTTTCTTCACTTGATCAATTCTTCTCTTGAATCCCTTTTTAGAAATTTATTTATTTTAATTAATTTCAAGTATACAGTACATTGGTTAGACATCTATATAGTTCATAAAGCAATCCCCTAAACTGCTCACTCCCTCCCCTGACCCTCCACCAAGCCAATGTATTAATGCTAACTGCATTCCCTATGCCATGCTCCCCATCCCCATGACCATCCATCAGCTACAAATTTGTACTTCTTTAACCCTTCACCCTATTCTCCTAGACCTCAAACCCCGGTCCCCTCTTTCTGCCACCAAATTGTCCACTATATTTGTGAGTCTGTTTTTGATTAGTTTGTTCTTTTTATTCCTTATATTCCACATATAAGTGAAATCATATATTGTTTATCTTTCCTCTTGAACCCCTTTAATGAACTTTTCAGTACAATTATTGTATTCTTGAGATTCAAAATTTCTCTTTGGGTCTTTGTTATATTTTCTATCTCTTTGTTGAAATTCTCATTTCGTTCATACATTGTTTTCCTAAACTTGATGAGCATCTTTATGATGATTGTCTTAAATTATTTTGCAAGTAATTCATAGAATTCCATTTATTTCTGTTTAATTTCTAGAAATTTAGTTATTACTTTGAGCCACGCTTTTGTATTTGTTAATGTTTCTCATAAGTTTGCCTCAGTATCTGTGCATTTTTAAAAATAGTCATCCCTTCCAATCTTTACAACATGAGTTCATAGGGAAATACTTTTGATAATCAGCACCTTAGAAATTCTAGGGGCCTCTTATACCTTTTCTGTGGATGTGGCTTCTCTGAGCATGTGCTTCTAAATTTCCAGTTACATAGGTTTTTGCCCATTTCTCTTTTCAGGAGTTTATAATCACTTGCTCTTTCTGGTGTCCATTTGTAGTACTGCTGGTTTTGTGAAGCAGCAGGAGACCACAATTCAGGGGCCCACCTCTCTTATGTTCTTAGTGTCCCCCAGAATCTAGCATATTCTGGGTGCCATCAGTACTCCCCATAAGCAAAAAAGGTACCAGCCCTCAGGCCTCTGAAAAGCCAGAATGTTAGATGTTCACTTCAGCTTTCTCTCTTTCCAAGGGAAAGCTAGGAGCTGGGAATTTTCTCATGATCACTCCATGCCGTGCCAAGGGAGAAGGGCTCTGGCAGACATGTACGTGTGTGCATACTGGTCCAAAGTCATCTTTGTTCTCAGTGACTCCCAACTTGCTACCCTTTTGTTACAGCTCTTAGATTTGGGAAAGACAGAAACTAGTCCCTTGGGTAGTCTCTCATAAATTCAGAATGTTAGACACACACTATGACTCTTTTTTTTCTGGATATAGAATCCACCAAGCTAATCAATATCTGTCTGCTATATCATGGTTCTCTGATGCAGGAGCAAGTCAAAGACAAATCTCCCTTCTCTCTCATTCTCATTAACTCTCAGGCATCTAAAATATACTGGTCCCATCGGCGCTCAGAAATTAGCAATACAAAAAACCATTTGAAAAGGCAGCCTCTCCCCTCACTCTCTCAAAAGCCAGAATGTTGGAGGAGGACTGCTTCAGCATTTTCTCTTGAAAAAGAGAAGCTGGGAGTTTTCTGTTTATTTTCTGATTGTTTTGTGCTCTTCCATGTGGGAGAGGCTCTGGTGAGTACATAGATGTTATTCCAAACTATCGCTTTTGTTCTCAGAGGCCTGTAGATTCAGGCAAAACAGAAACCTGTCTCTGAACTTTGGATGCATTGTACATTCTTCTTTCTTTGTCTCCACAAGAAGCTAAGTGTTGGGATTTTCTTCTCCACTGCACTGTTCAGTGGTGGGGAAAGGGGATATGAAGAGTGAGTGCCACAAATTTTCTTACTGGCTTCAATGCAGCTGGTTTTTTACTTGCCTAGAATGTGGGAGCCTCTTAACCAATTTTGGATTTTTCATAAAGAGAAATGGCCGATGTATTGTTAATTTGAAATCTTGGTAGGGGAGAGAGGGTCTGGGACTCACTCTACACCTTGCTGACATCACTCCCTCCAGAGTCACTATTTTTAATTCAACTATGAAGTTATAAACTTTTTTCTGTGACTGCTATAGCATTTTACTTTAAAATCGTTTAAAACACATATAATTTTGCATATATAAACATTTAATGTTTTCTCTATAATCCCTTATAGATTAGAATGGTCTAAGGAAAGAATTCTGTCTTTTCTTAACTTTGTATCACCTCATTGGCTAACCATTATTAAAGGCTCAGTAAATAATTATTAAATGAATAGGTAAATTAATGTGTAAATCAATCATGTATTTTTTTCAAGTTACTGCTCTATATAAGTAAAACAAAAAAATCTATGCCACCATACTTCAACAGTATCTTCAACCCTCTTCTCCCCATCCTTCTATGCATAACTATCATTAGATATCAATTCTCATTGTATTTTTCATTTCAAATTCCAATTGCTGGTATATAGGTAGTCAATTAACTATTATATATTAATTTTTTGTCCTGTAAACTTGCTGTAATTGCCTATTACTTCCAGGAGACTTTTTATTGATTTTTTGGGATTTTCTATATATAGACAATCATAACTGAGAACAGAGATAGTTTTTTTTTTTTTCCTTCTCAGTCTGCATACATTTAATTATTTATTCATTTTTCTTGTATTATTGCAGTAGCTAGGGCTTCTGGTACAAAGTCATATAGGAATTGTGAGAGAGCATCCTTCTGTTTCTTATGTTAGGGGGAAATAAATAACTTCTCACAATGAAACAATTGTTAGCTATAGGATTCTTGCAGATTTCCTTTATTAAGTTGAGGAACTTTCTATTCCTATTTTGCTGAGATTTATTTTTTCACCATAAATCATTTTTACCATAAATCATTTTGTATTTTTTCAAAAGCTTCTGTTATATCAATTGATATGATTAGATGATTTTTCTTCTTTAATCTGGTAACTTGTTTGATTATATTAATTTTAAAAATGTTGAATCAGCCTTGCATACCTAGAATAGATCCCACGTGGTCTTGTGGCATACTTCTTGTTTTACATTTTTAGATTTAACTTGCTTATATTTTGTTGAGAATTTTTACATCTGTGTCAATGGGAGATACTATCTATAGTTTTTCTTCTAATGTCTTTATCAAATTTTGGTATTAGAGTAATGTTGACCTAATAATGTTAGGAAGTTATATTAGTTTGCCTGGGCTGTCATAGCAAAATACCAAAGATTGGATGGCTTACACAACAAAATTTATTTTCTTATAGTTTTGGAGGTGAGAAGTTCAAGATAAAGGTGTTCACAGGTTTGGCTTTTTCTCAGGTCTCTCTCCTTGGTTTTCAGATGGCCACATTCTTAGTGTGTAATCACATGGTCTTACCTCTGTGCATGTGCAGCCCTAGTGTCTCTCTGTTATCCAAATATTCTCTAAGGACACCTGTAAGATTGCATTAGGTTCACCATAATAGTATTATTTTAACTTTACCACATCTTTAAAGGCTCTATCTCCAAATATAGTAACAAAAGTCACAGTAACAGATTTTTTTACCCTAATTATATATTCTGGAATAAATTATAGAGAATTGGCATAACTTCTTCTTTAAATGTTTGGTAGACTTCACCATTAAAATCCTCTGGGCTTGGTGCCTTCTTTTGTTTAATGTTATTGATTACTTGTTTAATTTCTTTAATAAATATATGTGGGGGGCCATTTGGCCCAAGCCAGGTGTTGTTGTTCTTTAAGAAGGAACTTGTTTTGGTAGAACAAGCTAAATCTTGAAAACACAGGCCCCAGGGCTGAGGGGGAAGTTTCAGGATGTGCTGACTTGGTGTATACATTTGTAGCTAACAAACATCCTTGTTCCTGAGTATATAAGCATGTGAAAAAATAAACTCAGGGTCGAGTCTCCGAGCTCGTCCCTCTCAACCTCATCTGTGTGTTTCCCTTCTTCTTTTCTTTTCCCGTCCTTCGTTACAGAAGGCCCTGATTCGACTGTCGGCTGGCTCCGACAAATATAGGCCTATTAAGATTATCTATTTTTCCATGTGTGAGTTTGGTAGTGTGTATTCAAGGAATTTGTGTGTTTTCTCTAATTTATGAGATTTATAGCCATAGAATTATTCAAAATATTTCTTTATTCATCTTTTGATGTCCCTGGGATCAGTAGTGATGATTCCTCTTTAATATTGGTAATTAGTGTCTTTTTTTCTTAGTTAGGCTGTTTAGAGGTTTTCCAGTTTTATTTTTATAGATGTTCTCTATTGATTTTCTTTCAATTGCTTTAGGTTACTATTGTTCTTTTATCTCTAGTTTCGTAAAGTAAAAACTTAAATTATTGATTTTAGATCTTTGTCTTTTTTGATATTAAGTTTACAGCTTTAAGTGCGTATAAGCATTGCTATGCTCCATCCCACAAATTCCTTTAAGTTCAAAATGTTATTTCTCTTGAGACTTCTTCGATCTGTGTGTTATTCAGAAGTGTGCTGTTCATCATCCAGGTATTTTGAGATTTTCCAGCTATATTTTTTTAGTGATTTCTTAGTGGTCTGAGTACATACTTTGCATAATTTCTATTATTTTAAATCTTTTCAGGTGTGCTTTATTACCCAGAATATGGTCTATGTTGGTGAATATTCTATGTAAGCTTGAGAAGAGAGGGTATTCTACAGTAGTTCCATAAATATCATTTAGATCAAGTTGATTGATGGTGCTTTTAAGGTTAAATATTATCCTTACTGATTTTCTGCCTGCTTGACTATCAGTTACTGAAGAGGAATGTTTAAGTCTCTATAATACTGGATTTGTCTATTTCTCTTTACATTTATATATATTTGGCCTCAGGTATTTTGAACTTCTGTTGCCATGTGTATAAATGCTGAATATTGTCACATCTTCTAGGAGCATTGATCCTTTTATCATGATGCAATATCCCTATTTATTTGTAATAATCTTCTTCACATACCTCTATTCTTAGTTATCATTAGGTACTAAAAGCCAAAATATTCAAATTTTCCTGCAAAATATTTAAATGTTAAGTTTGCTAACTTTTTCTATGAAAAATGATTTTTATAACAACATTTTTCAGTGATTTTTACTCTTCTTAGTTGTTTTATTTTGATTTTTTTTAATTGTTCTGTTTTTGTCAGGGGACAGAAAATGAGGTTAAGAATAACATCAAAGTGATCTAAAAACAGTGGATTTTCATATTTGAAATTACTTCCTCAACTCATAATTTTATTTCGCTGTTAAAGCTTTTAAAAAAGATCTTTCTTTTCTTGTATTATTCCTTTCTTCCTTCTTTCTCTTCTTTCTTTTATTCTTAAACCTGGAGGCACTCTCTACTGTGCAACAAATTAACAATCGGATAAATTAATCACAGTAGATTGAGAAACCCCCATAGAAAGGAAAATATTTTGTCTAATATCTATTTCTCTAACATTTTGACACTCTATTGTTCCTCAAAAGCCTCTCTCTGTTCTGGGACCTGTACAGTCCCTTACAAATTTGTATTGTTATTGGATATGTGCAATGTGGTATTTCCCTTTATGTGAGATAGCAGCACTGGGTGGTTGGTTTCCCCCATTTAAGTTCTCACATTTTACCTGTTTCAGCTCCACTGGCTTTGGGCCCTGGAATTGATCTTACTGAAGCTATTTCTTCAACCAGTAAATTAAATTCTTTGCTTCAGACAGAAAATGTGATGTCAAATAATTACAAAATAAACCAATTGTTTATATTCTTATTGTCATGGAAAAGTATTAGGTTATCACTTAGGTATGAAATGATGCATACAACATGTTTCTATTCCAAAATGCTAATAGTTGTATAGGAATGAGCTTTGGATGACAATCTTGAGAGTAACAGTGATAAGACTGATTATATCAGGAATCCCATCTTTCTGAAAAGGTGCAGAAGCAATGCTGCATGAAAACAGTGAGCCTTCTGGATTCTTTAGCTTTCATCCAGTACTATCTTTTAATACTGGAACATTTCTAGGAATATCAAAATAATAATACAATAAAATAAATATGAACAAGAATATGAATATTTTGCATCATTTCTGCAAATGAGTTAATAAACGATAATTTTAACTTTAAAAAATGCCTCTTCAGATAAATGAAATTTCATTTATCTTAAGTCAGTACCATTCACTAGGTGAAGTTTCTGTCTGAGTAGCAACTTTGTTAGTAAGCATATTTCATGTATTGGGTCACATATTAAGAACTTTATCTAAATGACATTTTCACTAAATAATGTAGAAACCAAGTTACCTGACACTTGTGTTTCTAGCACACTTGATTTTAATTAGGAAATAAATTTGTATTTTATTCATAACAAGTATATACTTCCTATATGCCTGGTACCATTCAAGAAAATAGGAAAAAACTAGTGAATAGCAACACACAAAAAAAGCCCCTACCTTCATTGATCATCTATTCTAGAAGAATTAAAAGAAAAAGTATAACTCAAATAACCCAAGAGTGATAACCAACATATTGGCAAATAATTTCAGATCAAAATATGTTATCAAGTTCTGGTTCTATTCAAATGGGGAAGGCTTGTCTCTTCCTGTTCTTCTTTACCAAGTATAATTACAAAACTTGAAAGTAATTCAAGAGAGAACCAAAGGAGAATTCTGAAAGGTAGAGGAGAAAGGTTGTGGTTTGAGACCCCAGGGTTAGAAGATTATCTTAGTAGCAGAATGTCTTAGGACCCCCCACCCACAAGAAGAAAATACTGAGCCTGACTTTTCTTGACCCTAGGTAGGAACAGAAGGCAGCCTAGAGAGGCTCACTTCTGCACATTGAGAGTCTGTCCTCCAACACCAGGCAAGCCTGGCAGAAAATGCAAGAGGAATTGATAGGAAGGCCTAATGATAAGTGGCCATGGGAAGATCTCTCTTTTCCAACTTGACTGAGACTCCCATCATATTTCTCATCAGAAACCATGAAGGACAGAAAGAATAGAACAATATTTTTTGGAAAAAAATATAATATGCTAAAAAAAAAAAGGAATTGTCACCCATGAATTCTATGTATAGGACAACTATCCTTCAGGTAAAAGGAACAAGTAAAGACAGTCTCAGATGAAAGAAAACAAACAAACAAACAAAAAAATTGACTTTTGCAAATTTATCAAAAAGAATAGCTAAAGGATGTTTTTTGAGCATCAAAATATGTGGAATGCAACTAAATCAGTACTGAGAGAGAAATGTGTAGCATTAAATGTTCACATTAGAAAAGGGGAAAGGTCTCAAATTAATAATCTAAGTTCCTACCTCAGGTAACTAGATAACATGAAGCAAAATATGTCAAGGAAATTAGAATAAAGGAACAATAAAGAGCAGAAATACATGAAAGAACTTGAGAAAATTAAAACCTTTTTTTTAAAAAAAAAATAAAACTGAAAAACCATTAAGACTAACAGAAATAAAAAGAGAAAAGCTACAAATAACCAGTATCAGGTATGAAACAAAGGATATCGCTATGGATTTTGCAACCATCAAATAGAAGATAAGGGAATATTATCAACAATTTTATACTCATAAATCTAACAAACATAGATCTGGAACAATCCTTCAAAATCAGAAAAATAACAAAACAATATGAAAAATATAATCAGAATAGTCCTCTATCTAAGAAATAAATTTGTAATTTAAAAAACATACCATATTTTTCAACTGTGGAACCCTACGAAACATTTAAAGAAGCATTAAAACCAATTTTACATGATCTCTTCCAGAGAAATAGTTATCAATTATACTATGAGGTCATATTATTCTGTAACTATAAAAAGAAAAAAAATATTACAGACTAACATCTCTTATAAATTTAAATGCAAAATCTTCCAAAATATTAGCAGATGAAATCTAAAACAATGTATATACTATGACCAAATGGAATTTATTTCAAGTATGCAAGTTTGGTTCGATATTTAAAAATCCACCAATGTAACTGACCATATTAATCTCTTAAAAAATAAAAATTATATGAGCATATCAATTGACAAGACATTCAAAAAGTCTCAAATCCATTCATGATTAAAACTCAGGAAGTTAGGAATAGAAGGGAACTACCTAAACTTGATAGAGCATCTAAACCCTCCCCCCCTCAAAAAAAAACAAAAACCTACATCATCGAATGTTGCATGGATCTTCTTGCCATCTTTGTTGTTGTACAGTAGCAAACTGTGCAGCGACCAGTTGGATTCTGTTTCCCTGACTTTGGTGGTATGCACTTGAGAAATGTCTTCCAGACAAGAGAAAAGGTGTGACGTCATCAGACCATGGATGACTTCGAAGACATTGCTGCCCTGGCTTGTGATGCTTTTCCAGCATTCTTTCAATTAATATCAGTCTAAAGTTTACATGACTGATAGTGTTCTTCTTGAACAGGATGAAAGAGTTCAACACCGTAACGTTTAGAAGGTGGCAAAAGAATTTCTTATACCAAAATTTGTGCTTTTTGCACTCAGTTGGATAAGAAGTGAGCATCTGATCAGCCAAATTCACTGCTCCCATATTCTCGTTATAATCCACAATGACACATGGCTTCTTAGTTTTCTTTCCATTTCTATTATCTACTTCAATCATGATATCATTGTGGAATGTTGACAACATTGTCACCTCCTTCTTGTCACATCATTTCAGTGCCATAAATTCACCACAGAATTTAGCTACAGTTGTCCCATTTGCAATCCTGTTTTTCAGATCATTTTTTCACCACAGAATCTGTTCAAACAAGCTTTCTCAACTGCATTCAGTCCTGTTTTGATGTAATTCTCTGAAAAGCATAGGAGATGTATGGCAAACATCGAAGGTAAGGTTAGAACTGTAATATGTGAGCTATCTCAGGATAAATGCAAGTGCCGCCAGCAAATAATCTCGGGGCAACTTGAAATGGGTTTAATAAATTTATAGAATAAAAGACCAACTAGTAACAATTAATTATATTTCCTTCTATTAACAATAAACATGCTGAAATCAAAAATAAAAACACAGTGTCATTTATATGTACTCCAAATAAAATATAGAGGTATAAACTTATACATAGGACCTGTATGCTGAAAATTTTAAATTTAAGAAAATCAAAGACAGTCTAAGTGGAAAGATAAACCATGTTCATGTATTAAAGATGGACATAATAAAGATATAAATTCTCCCCAAATTGATCCATAGATTATAATGTAATTCCAGTCAAAATCTCAATAAGATTTTTATAAGCTATGAAACTTATTATAAAAGTTATTTAGATTTACACAACACTAGAACAGTTTTAAAAGTACTTGAAAAAGAATACAGTGGGAGGAAACATTCTACCTAATATTCTACACTAGAATAGTTTTAAAAGTTCTTGAAAAAGAATACAGTGGGAGGAAACATTCTACCTAATATTAAGGCCTAGTATATAGCTACATTTGTCACAATGGTGTGATGCTAGTGAAGAATAAACAAATGAACCAATGGAACAGAATAAAGGATCCAGAAATTATATATATACACACACACACACCCACACACCAAGGTACAAAAGCACTTAGTGTAGAGAGGATAGATTTTCAAACAAATTATGTTGGAGAATTTGTATATCTATAGGCAGTAAACAAACTTTGACCTAAACCTCGCATGGTACACAAAAATTAAATCAGGAACTTTAATAATAATTGTAAAACTATACTTTTAGAGAAAAAAAATTTGGAATCTGGAGCTCAGCAAAGAGTTCTTAGACCCAATATCAAAAGTACTATCTACATAAAGAAAAAATAATAATATTTATCTCATAAAAATTAAAAACTCCTCTCTACAAAAGACTATTTAGAAGATGAAAAGACAAGATATAAACTTGGAGAAACTATCTGAAAACCACTTACCTGACTAAACACTAGTATCTATATTACATAAAAAAATCTTTCAATACTCAATAATAAAAAACAATCAATTAGAAAATTTTAAAAATACATAAAAATACATAAAAAATATTTCATTAAAGACAATATGCCAAAGAGCAAATAAGCATACCAAAAGAGAGTTAATTTTATTATCCATTAAGGAAATGTAAATCAAAAACATAATGAAGTATTACTGCACATTTGTAAGTATAGCTAAAATGAAAAATAGTGACAACATCAAATGCTAGCAATTATGCAAAGAAACTTGCTCATACATTGCTGGTAAAATATGAAATTTCATAGCTGCTCTGAAGAACAGTTTAGAACTTGTGCACACGTACAACCCTACAACTGCATGCTTGGACATTTATCCCGGAGTATATGAATACATATATTCAAACAAAAACCTATATATGAACGTTTATAGTAGCTTTATTCCAAATAAGCCCAAACCAGAAACATCCCAAGTGACTCTCAATGGATGAATGATGAAACAAACTTGTATATGCATAAGTAGGAATAATATTCTGCAGTACAAGGAAAAAACTACTGATATATGCAACAACATTAATGAATCTCCAACAAATAGCTAATACCAAAATGGTACTTGGTGTATGATTCCATTCACATAGCATTATTGAAATGATAAGTTTATAGAAATGGAGAACATATAGTCATTGCCAGGATTTAGGGACTGGAGTGGGGGAGGGGGAGAAACTTAAAGGGGAGTGATATGAGTATGACTATAAAAGAGCAACATGAGGCATCCTTGTTTAGTTGGAATTGTTCTGTATTAGAACTGCCAATATGCTTCTTGTAATAAAATACTATTGTTTTCCAAGATGTTACCATTGGTAAAACTGGGTAAAGGGTATTTGGGACATGTTGGTATTATTTTTTTATAACTGCATGTGAATCTATAATTTTCTAAAATTTAAAAAGTGTACTTATCACAAAAATCTTTCCTTAAAATGTTAAAATTTCATTCGGGTATAATTGAAGCACTAAAATATTATTTAGTATTAAAATTATTGATTAGTAAAGGAGGCATACACTTTCAATACTTTTGTATTTATCTTTTGGAAATTTACTTGTATATTTTGTGATCAAAAGGATAATACTTATTGTAAAACAATTTTTAACATAGATAAGTATAATGAATAATCTTATCTAAATCAGTCTCATCCTGTTTTAATTCTTTTCTATTGGGATTGTTTCTTGGGATCAAGCTGATCATTTCTCTTATGCCTTGCTTTTCTTCATTTTTCTGCGTTCTCAGTAAACTTAAGCTATCAATATACACTTTATCTTTAAACTTCTACTTATCTCTTATTTTCCTTCCATTAGCAATTGTATATGCTCAAGTAAGTCTCATTCTAAATACCAAGCCAAAGCAAAAGAGAACAGAAATAACCTTCAAAGTTATTTTTTCCTCTCTGTATTTGATTTTTCCCTCTTACTAAATTCTGTTTATTCCTTCTGAACAATATAGTTTCTATTCTTAAATTTCCACAGATGTTACAATCATTAAAACATCAATAACCTCTATATTGTCAAAAGGATACACAAAAGTTCTGCCACTTAAAATTTTCATTATCAGAGTCATTGCTTTCATATTCCCAAGTCAGCACTAAGCACATTATATTTTGTATTTAATCAAAAAAAGTTATAATGTGAAGTCAGTAACACTTAAGCTCCAGGACCCTTCACTTACACTGTAAGACACTAGTAATATATTCACATTTTCATGTTTTTTATATAATTTGGGAAAGATATTTTTATTGAAAAAAGTTTTCACTTTTTTTTGTTTTTATTTTTTTACACTTTGTAAATTCTTATTTATAGTTCTCTTTCTTTTGGGGAGTTTTCGCATGGCCTCTTGCATTTCTGGGACCTACCTAAGGAGATGTTGAGTTTTGGCTTTAGTGGGATATGTCGATGTGATTTATGTGGTTCATAGCTTGTTTTTCTTAATAGTAATTGTAAGCCATTCTATTATAGGATTGTCTTCCACAGAAATTCCTCCCTTCCTCTGTGCCAACACACTAGATGTCATGGCAGGAACTATAGGACCAAATATCTTAAATATAAAAGCGTTCTGTGATACTCAGTCCCAAAATATATGAGGAGGAAAAAAAGAAGAAGAAAAAAGAAACCCTAAAATATGCAAAGCCAGAAGCTAGTTTTTAGAAAATTCTTTCAGTAATTACATGTGAAAGATTGTTCTCTTTAAAACATGGTCAAACTAGAAGTTCTCATCTGACAAGATATATAAAGATGTGATCATAGATTTTGCATCCAAACCTTTAGAGAAAAATGTGTTTGAGTGATATGCCAGGTAGTTAACTATTATAAACCTGATGTAATTTTTCTGGATATTTTCAAGTTTGGGGTAGTTTATAGACTTTTTCCTTGAATTCAACTCTGTAGTGCTTTTTTTTTCTAATTTTAAATGAGCATTTTCATATGTGATTTTGAACTGATAATTAAAAAAAACAGTAACCAAAAATTGAAATATTTAATTTTCACATAACTTGGAGCTCTCTATTTATTCCAGTGTTCATTTATACTTCACAGAATAAGCATGGTTATAGAGTATCAACACCTCAGCTGGATGCCATGCTTTGTCATAGAGCCCATGCCTCTATTTCTGCACTGATGATTCTAACTAGACATTCCTGGTATGAGCCTCGCACATGTATGTACTTATGTAAAGCCTCTCTGTATGTTTTTAATGAATAATGCTATTACCATGTATGAAAAAAAGACCATTTTCCATAATGGCTGAACCATTTTGAAATCCCTCTAGCTGGCAAATATTCTTTGACACTTGGCATCTTCTATATTTCAGATTACCCCCCGTTATGTATATCATTTTCATTTGCATTATCATGTGTGTTTATGCATCTCTTCATATTTACTTTGCATATGATGATAGTTTCCTTTGAAAAATTCTCTAATTCTGTATTTTTTTAAAGATTAAGCTACCATAAATGCAGTCCAATCATAGAACCTTACAATAAGTACCTTCACAAGAGTTAGCATTACTACGCCATTACTCATCTATCCTGACCTAAATCGGAGACATTCCTAACACTGTAGTCTGAGGTTTTGTTTTCTACAATTTTAGTTACCTGTGGTTGACCAAGGTCTGAAAATATTAAATGGAAAATTCTAGAAATAACCAATTCATAAGTTCTAAATTATGTGCTGTTTTGAGGAATGTGATGACATATCATAGAGTCTTGCTCTGTCTTCCCAGGATGTGAATCATTCCTTTGCCCATCATACCCATTTTGTATACACTACCTATCTGTTAGTCACTTAGTAGTCTTGGTTATCAGATTGACTGTTGTGGTATCACAGTGCTTCTGTTCAAGTAATTCTTTAGTCAATACTGGTACTAAAGGCATTCATAACTTTTATGACAGTATGTGATAATTCTAATTTAGTGTTATTGGTAAGCCCTTACTATGCATAATTTATCTTAAACTTTATCATTATTTCATATGTATAGAAAAAAACATAATACACATAGGATTTGGTAATACCTATGGTTCCAGGCATCTGTTGGGGTCTTGGAATGTATACCCCACAGATAAGAGGGGACTACTGTAAGATAATTTCTAGTTCAGAATCAACTTCCTCATTTTCAGGCATCAGTTCTGATGTTTCTCCAGAAAGTGACTGCTATTTAACCAGGCCTTGTTTGGACCAGTCGGTGCAAGGGCTATTATCTGAATAAAGATCACTTATACTTTCCTAAACATTGCTTCCATTGGAATGATTCTGAAAAGACTAGGAGTTCCCTATTATGTTCTGTGTTGGATCAAATTAGTTCAAATGAACTTATTCCTATAGGATCCATTAAATCTGATAATTTTTTTGAATTTCTAAAATCCAGATAGGTTAGAAACATTTTTCTATTCACATCATACAACTTAAAAAATTATGAATTTGAGTAACATTATTTCTATATTGCCATTTAAAAAACAGCCCATATGAGTCTATCCTTATTGCTCTGATAAATATGCCACACTTTCCATGGCTTTTTACTACCTGGTTTTCTAATACAAAAATTGTTCTCTATTCTCTCAACCTATTAGGTATGACTTTATAATAACCTTTGATAAATTTTAACAGTAGAGATCTCAAATCAATCAATTCAAATTTCAAACAATTCAAGATTTTTGGCAAAATCCAATATAAAATGAGTCATACTTCCTTATTTTTTCACCCATATATTTGACACATTTAAACATTGATAACATTTACAAAGGTATAAATGCTAAAACTATTTTTTTCATTGTATGGATTACTAATTTAAAATTAACTAATTGCTGTTTTTCTAAGGACAAGAAAGAAAGGACAATAAATGGAAGGAGAATACTTTGGAAGGCACTGTAAGAGAACGCAAGAATTCCTATAGATATTTAGAGTATATTTGTGTATGTGTGTGTGTGTGTGTGTGTGTGCGTGTGTGTGCACACATGCATGATGAACAAAATGGAATAAACTTGCTTGTAGATCATTATTGGTAAAGCAACATATATAGTATGCCAATAAATAAGTAGAATAACTTGAGATATGGGAAGCTGTTATTTATTACATATTAATCAGCCACATAATTAGTACTGGCTGTTTTGATGAAGCCTCTCCCTCACTCTATTATATCATTAAGATTATGTTATAGATAAGAAAACTAAGGTTTAGAAAGTTGAAATGATCTGTCTTAAAGGTTCACAAGTGGTTAGAGACAAAGCCAGGCAGTAACCAATTAAGGCTCATTTCAATATACCACACTGCCTCCAGGTACCTCTCCCTAGATGTTAATGCAATTTTGAGGGGAGAGGAAATAGTGAGTTACACATTCAGCCATATACAACCACCTTCCTCTTTCCTTATTGGAGGCATCAGAGAAGTGGTTATTCAGAACAGTCATTGCAAGTACATTAAACTAAGCCTACGCAAAATCATTTCCCTTTTTAAAAAGAAGTATCTCTAACAATATACTTATAAGGCTTTTATGTAACCGTATCAAGCAAAAGCTCCATCAGAATTTCTATATCATATTTTTGTTAAAAAAATAGGTAAAAAAAATGCAATGGATATAGAGAAAAAATACTTTGGACATTATATAAATATAATGTTAATTTTCTTTCTTAAAAGATTAAATTTTAAAGAAATCATTACCTTTCTCCTTAAACAATTTTATCAGAAATGGCACATAGTGTTGTACAATAGAAAAAACAAAGAATAGTAATGTCATTAAACTGATTTTTAATATGCAACATCTGTTTCAGCCACAGGTATCATTTTAGTTAAGAAAGTAGTGCTTGAACAAAAGCTACCAATATGTTCTCTAGTTATGTGAAAAACTGCTTAATATTTCCAGAAACATTAATAAATTAGTATATCCTCCCTTAGGGTCCCTGCTCCATAAAACAACCTATAAAATAGATTGCACGTTTGTTTTTGAAAAGCAGGTATTATCAAACAGACCCATAAAAAAAGAGAGAAAGGAAAGACAGTCCTAGGAAAAAACTGGTGATGCTGGGAATACATTTCCTAAAATCTGTCTGGTTAAGCGGCCATTAAAAGCACCTAGATATCCCAAGGGGAATGACACAGTGAGAAGGAAAGCCCAGAAGAGTTTTGCTCAGAGTCAGCCAGAGACTGGTTTTTCCTAAAGGTATTCTGACGCAGAGCAGAAGAGATACAAGTCTGAAACAATTTTAAAGGATCTAAGTTAAGGCTGCCTAAGCACAGATATGTACACTTGTTTGAGGCTTTGCAGGCTGGCTTAGAATATAGCAGTCTCATCAAAATCACTGAGAGTTAGAATCTTCTTTGAAACAGCAGTAGTATGTTTGGTTTAACTAGGCTGCCATAGCAAAATGTGAAAACATATGTTTTAAGAAACTATGGATATAGCTCAATTGACAGTTTTTCTGCCAAAAATTTATTTGTAAACTGATCTTTGAAACTCTGAATCCATTTTTCAGAATACATAATAGTGATTAGTACCTCAAAGTTAAGCAATGAATGACTAATTAATCCTTAAAATATATAAATATAGTATTGATTAATGCTTTTTATTCCAACAGACTTTTTTATATGGTGAAATTATATTTTAAGTTCCAAATGAAGAAAGCAAAAACACACCTCACTGGCTAAGGTTGTAAAGATCCACAAAATTCTGCCGGCTCTAGTGGATCATATGAGGTGGGCTAGGTAGACTACGGCCTCAGAAAACCAAGAATAGCAGAGGCTCTGAGAACTTATTAAAGTTAGTTTTCTTTACAGAAGTAAATGCGCTTTATAACTTTAAAAGATAGCTTAACTAAAATATGTAGGAAAGTTTTATAAAATGAGATTATATTTATAGTCCTAAAGAATATTATTTTACTGATATTCTCCATTAGGTGTTTACTCCCCAGTAGGTGTGGTTTTGGTTTATTTTTTACAATGGCATTAAATATTGCTTGGGAAGCTTCCCATGTTCATTAAACATTATATGCTTGGAGATATTTCTTAAGATTTTCACAATCATGAAGAAAAAGAATAGCATCTAGCATCTAACCAAATGTTTTCTTTAATTCTCAAATAAATAACTAAACAGGTTTTTGATATATTAATGTGATTAAATAATTCTTTGTAATGTAGATCTCAGAATACACGCATTTAGAATACATAAAAAGAAGTTAGGATAAATATTTTAACATGAGTATTTATTGGTCAGGTAAGAACCATAACCCTAAGTTGCCATTTTGAGGGGGAAAAATGAAACTTTCTTTACACTCTGAGGGAAAGTACTTCCTTTCTCTCTGTTTTCTTCCCCCATCACCATCCTGTCTCTCATCTTCTCTCATTTTCTTTCTTCCAAAGTTGCTCTCTTCTCCTCCAGCACACTCTCATTCTACAGATAAGTATGTATATGTTCCAGGCACTGTACTAGGTGTTGGGGAGATAGTAGTAGCCAGAGTGATACTGCCCCTGCCCTCATGAGACTGACATCTGTTGGAGAAAACACACATGAAACATTTATTAGAAGATGATTATTATAAAAAATATGAAACACAATATACTATGGAGTACATAAAACAAGTTTCTGATGGTATGTTTATACTTGGGATCATAGTGAATGAGGGAATTCAGTCTACTTAAAATTGACACTTAGCATTATATGTCAATATAATTTCTTGTTTTTCATTTTTGTTTTTGTTTTCTATCAATGTTGTTAAATTTGAAAGCGTTTACAGAGAAAACAAAAGGAGTGATTCAGTGTTGGGGACTGACATGACAAAATAATAAAGGGAATTGGAATTTGGAACTCCCAGAAAAGATTTAAAGTTATTGCTAAGATCAACGGTTTGCCTTTCAGGTGATCTGTTATTTACCCTGTCCACAGGTACTTTAGAAAACATAAAACAAGAAGTAAAGGAAGGTGGTCTCTAATTCTCTATTAGTGGCTGTAATGCTGTTGCTAGTGCTGCACGTGTGTTTCTCCTTTGTCTCTTGTGTTTCTTTAGTTTGTACACACCTGATGCTTAAATTCTTCCTTTACGTTCCCACTTCCATTAACCCGGTTCAGCTGCTTTAGTTCTCAAGCTTTGGTTTGATTTATTTACCTCTCTTTCACTAGAAATGGTTTTCCCCACAACTGCCCCTTTCTCATTAGGAAAAAAAAGTCTGGATGTGACCCAGACTTCCTTGTTTAAATCTTCACTACTTACTGATCTCATTTGACATTTGCCAACTGCTTTTCTATGTGGAACAGATTTTATGCGTGCTTCTCTTCACTTCTGGCACCTCAGGATCCAGAATCTGCCATGCGCATAGACTTGTTATAGCCTGCCAACTGTCCCCTGTGCCAGCTGGTCTGCCTGTGGACATTTTCAATTTAAATCTTTATAGTTTTATACACCTTTGAACTCGAGCTTTATTAACTTCATTTGGGGTGCTCTTTTATACATTAAGCAGTGGCTCCTTGAGATCAGTCTTCTTTCAAATGTTCAATGCCTAGTGTTCAAAGAATATTTTTTTGAATATATAATTTGCTTCTTTTACCTTAGATCTCTCATGTTTACAAAGAATACATATACTTTTATGTTTAAACTTCTACAAGTATGGCTACATTTCATAACACTTTGTATTTCACAGTCATGCACCTGATTCAGTATTTAAACAAACATTTCTAAATGGGGAAACTATACTGAAGTTTATTCTCTTATTTTTTTTTGTCATTTTGTATGTTCAAGATAACAACTAACTTTGCTTCTTGAAAACAAAACTTCTATGAGTGCTATTAATTTTATAGCTTTCTCAATAATACATCTTCACAAAGGTATAACACATTGTTTATTTTGAATGAGGTATATGCATTCTTAATGACACAAGACCACTCCTAAGGGGAGAGAAATTTTTCTTGGATGAGGATTAAAAAGAATCTTACTTTTTTAATGAAAAATGCACTGATATTTATAGAGTACATAGCAAGCAGAGAATATATTTGTGATATTAACACTTCATGGACTTGATAAAGAAAAACATGTTTTAAAAGACTCCTTGCAGAGGTTGACAATGGAAAAAATGTTGAGAAACTGGTAAATAAAGATAAGAAAGAGTTTCATTCCTGCTTTGCAGAGAGCATCCAAGTCAACAGGTAAAACGTACCAGGGATTAACACCTTTAAGAAGTGGCATATTTTGAGAAAACTGTAAGCACAGCCTGGAAAATGATGTGGTAGACATAGAGGAACATCATCAAGATACTTCTTGATTGTCAACTTCTTTCAAACTTGAAAAAAAATCATTTGTTATTTTTCGACAATCTTTCAAGTTTTTAATTATTTTTTCAATCTACTACATCCAATAAATAGCCATTTAATACACATACAACTTTTTTTGCACTAATGCCATATGACTTTTTAAAACTACATACAGTCCCTGACATGGTGATTTGTTTTATGATTTTTTGACTTTATAATGTTGCAAAAGCAATACACATTCAGTAGGAATTATACTTTGAATTTTAAATTTTGGTCTTTCCCTGTACTAGCAATATGTGGTAGGATACTCTCTCATGATTCTGGGCAGCAGCAGAGAGCCACAGCTCCCATTAGGCCATACAATCACACAAGTAAACACCAACACTCTACAGTGCATTCACTGTGTTAGATGGTTTTGCCTAACTGTGGGCTAATGGAAATGTTCTGAGCACGTTTAAGGTAAGTTAGGCTAAGCTATGATGTTCAATAGGTTAGGTGTATTGAATGCATTTTTGACTGAAAATTTTCAACTCTCAATGTTTTTTATTGGGACGTAACCCCATCATAAGTTGAGAAGCATCTGCAATTATGTGAAGTATTTATTTTAGTCCAAAAGAGTAGAATTGGATTCAAATACTTATCTCTGTTGTCTCATGAATCACAAATTCATTTAGTCACAGCTACTTCTAAGATAAAATTATTTTCTCCAGAAATAATTTATTTCTGTTACATCCCACTTTGAATAAGTCTCAAATGTATTGTGTACACTAACAAGTGATCACTCTTCACAACTCAAGTACAATCAGAGCCATGACTCAAACATTTGAAAATATCTTCTTTGGACTTATAACTTACATTAGCTTCATTATTCCTAACCTACCTCCCCATTACAGTGACTTTCTCTATTCTGCCAGTGAAATCAGCACACTTTAATACTTGTAGCCTTGGTATTCTGGAACACTAATATTATAAATTTATTTCTACTACTTGTTAAAGACAATCAATTAAATGATCTCTTCTAAAATCTCATCCACTTGATCTTTTTTTGTAACATTTGACAGATTTTAATATCCCTTAATTTTGGATTTTTGGTACATTTTGGTACTGTATTTTCCAGATTTCTCTTTGTTAAATCTTAGTGTTTCTTTGAATTCTCTTTCCTTAGTCCTTCTGTTCTAAGCCTATTACATTTTTCTTTTTGTTTCTAGACATCATCACCAATTTCCATATCAGAGTTCGATATCAGTCAGATACCAAACCATATTAATGTGCAAGGTGCTAAGTACATACAAAGATAGACTAAATATAATCCTGCCTTCTAGAAGTTCTGATAACATCTTTTTTAAATGTCATGCATATTTAAAATAATCTTAGAAATCTCACTTTCAAGCTCTGTGAACATCTCAGATGTACTCTATATAAACTTGGAATTTTTTTTGACCCTAAAATATACTCTTCTTACTGCAAGCCTTTATCTTGGTAAATGGCATAGTACCTACCATAATAATTATATAGTTAACTTTCTCTCTTGTCTCTTCCTCAAACCTCAAATAATATCATAGAGAAAATTCAATTTCAAAAGTATATCTCTTTATTCAAGATCATATTAATGGTTTTAAAGACCCATTAAGGTTAGTATCAAATTCTGGATTCTCCACTTACAACTTGTGTGGTCTTAAACAGGACAAATAAAATCCTTGGATCTAAATTTTCTTATTGATAAAATAGAAATAACCTCTAACAGGATGTTGTAAGAATTACTTGAGGTAACATGTGAAGAGTGTAGCACATAATAAGTGCTGAATACTTTTTTAAGTTTTCTTTTTCCTCAAATCTTTCTTCTTTTCTCATAGATTATGTACTTATTCAGTGCTATCTGGATATTCTGGCACAGGTTTACATGTTTTTATTCTCGATCAATATTTATTTAAACACCATAGTGTTATTAAATTAATTATTCTACTGAAAGCCTTTCGGAGTTATCAATTGCCCACAATAAAAATATAAATTACCATAGCATAGCTTATAAGAATCTTTATCACATCTTACATACTTCTGTATATGCCCAATAGAGTACAGTCTTAGACATAGAGCAGCTAGTTGTCAAATATCTTCTAAATTTGCTTATCTACCATTGTAAAAGAACTTGTAAAAAAACATGTATACAAAGACCAGGCTGAATCCTTTGTAGAAATTACTCATTTTTTTGAAGGAGAATATTATATTCAAGTTAATGTTGATTTAAGAATTGTATGGTTTCAGAAGGAGGGACTGAGTTAAGCCACAGCTTCCATTGGATTTATAGGATTAATTGATCTAATGCCCCCTTACCGAGTCTGTTTTGTCTTCTGCTTTGTCTGCATTTTTCTGTGTACTTTTTATTGTTTGGAAGATAAGAAAAGACAATAGTAAAGTCACATATTCTATATACTTTTAGTTAGAGCTAACACCTTTTACCAACCTCCTTTCATTTCCAATATTCTTTCCTGGATTGAACTTTAAGTCAGATAATGATAATAATAATGAAAATGATAATAATAATGTTGATGATAAAAATTAATAATAATCTTGGTTACAAATAGATTTCCCTATTGAGCTTTACCTCACCTCTATTCCTGTGGTGGGTATGACCTCAATTGCTAAAGAAAAATATAGATCCCTTCTGTTTGTCTCATGTAATACTAGATCCCAAAACCTTGGTCATTGAATATAACTCTCAGTACTATGACACTTTATGGAAAAATCTCTACCTTGCTTGAGAACTAATGAGTTATGTACCACCTTTCAGTTTCTTTTTGCCATTTCTTCCAGATTTAACAAAATATGGCAATATTTCTTTCTAGTTTTCAGCATTATGTTAGCAGGGCTCTTTTTTTTCTTAGTTCATAAGTGTAATGTTAGCAGGGCTCATTTTCTGATTTTCACATTTTTTTCTCTGATTAAATCAAGTTACTTGATTTAGAAATATAAATTGTTGCATAGGTGAATACAGGAGATTTGATAGAATATGAAAACACCTAGTAATCAAATTATCATTATCTCCAGCTCTACAAGAGTTTTTTTTAATGGTCTAACAAGATCTCTTGAAGTTTTTTATTATATGGATTCTAGAAGGTAAATTTTCATTTCAAAGATTTCGCATAACATAATTTTATCCCTTTTATAACTTCAATTTTCTTTTGCATGAGCATAGGACATTATTATTTTTGAGGTGAAAAATTTGAAAGTTGTAATTTTCATAATTATATTCATAAAAAATGGAAAAAAAACAAAGTATGAATGTGTAGTTTCTTATTAAATTATTTGGTTGCAACATGTTTTTCTGCTCCAATTCCATTCCTTTTCAAATATTCTATTCTCCATGCAGATCAAAGTAGTGGTAAAGCTGCAAACATCCTGAACTTTTTTTTTTTAACCGTGTGTCTTTGCTACTACCACTCCTGTCTTCATCTAGAATACTCACCCTCAAATCCATCCAACTGAAATTTAATTGAATTTTACTTTTCTTCTGTCTCCTCATTGTACTCTAGTTCAATACTGTAGTAAATTATATTATCATATGATATACCATCATATTCTGAGGTAAATTACTGTTGTTTGATATTGTGTTACTTCTCTTACCAAATTGATAACTTCTTGAAGGTAGTAACCAAGTTTTATTCTTTTTGAAAATTTTAACTATGATTGTGGATTTTTCTATCTTCCTATATTTCTGTCAATTGTGTTTTACTATATTTTGAAGTTCTGTGTTTAGGTTCATACATATTTAAAGATGATTGTGACTTTTTGATAAAATTCACTCTATCTTACAGAATATTCTTTATTTCTAATATATCTTTGCCTTCAAGTCTATTTAATTTAACATTAAGATAGCTACACGTGTTTTCTTATATTATTATTTGCATAGAATGTATTTTCTTACTATTTTATTTTTAACTGGTCTGGTATCTTAATTTAGATTGTATTTCTTCTAAACAGCATCTTATTTTTTTTTTTAATTCAATCTGATAATCTCTGTTTTTAACTGTGTTTTGTACTTTTACATGTAAGTGTTTATATGCCTGGATTTAAACCTACCATGGTAGCACGTGTCTTCTACTTTTTTATGTTTTTTATTTTCCTATTTCTTATATCTTTCCATCATTTTTAAATCAAGTATAATTTTTAGTACATCAGTTCATATTTTCCATAAATTTTAGTTAAAGATATTGGGACATTTTAGTAATTGCTCTAGAGATTACAGAATGCATATTAACTTCATAGTCTATTTTCAAATGATATTAGACTATAAACACTGCAAAAACCTTAAAATTGAGTTCTAATTTCTTTCTTTTTTACTTTGAGTTCTTATTTACCATATTTTTTCTAAATATGTAATACCATGATATAGTATTTCCTTAAAATGGTCACTAGTGATATACACACACATGTAGTCATGAATTGTGCATAAGTTTACTGTTAGAAAGTATTTCATAAGTATTTTTTTTATAAAAATGAAAAACATTTTATTTTTTTTCTGTAGCCAAATTTCTGTCTGTAATTATTTCTTTCAGTTTGAAGAATTTTCAATATTTCTGATAATGCATGTCTACTGGAGATGATGTCTCTCAGTTCTTGACACTCTGAAAATATCTTCTCTACATATCTACTGAGATTTTCATTGATGTAGAACTGTAGATATATTGATTTATTGTTTCCCCATTTCTAACTTTTAAAGATGTATTTTATTTCTTGGCTATTATTTCTGAGGGGAAATAGTCATTATTTTTATTGTTTCTCCCTGTTTAATGTGTCTTACACAAGATTTTGAATACTTTAAGATTTTCTCTGTGTCTTTAGATTTGTGGAGTAAGAATTATGTACCTAACCTGGTGTTATTTGAATTTTCCTTCTTGAAATATTTTAATCTCTCATATCTCTGTGAGATTTTTCATGTTTGGAAAATTTTTGTTCATTATTTTTTCAAATAATTTTCTGCCCTATTATCTCTCTTTATCCTATACTTCAAATAACTATACACACACACTTAATATTGTTCTACATATTTCCAGACAGTCTGTTATATATCTTTTCTTTAGGTTTTAGTTTAGACCATCTTCATTTTCAATGATCTTTCTTTTGCTGAGTTGAAAAGAGAATCAAATGATCACTATGAGACCATTATGTGAATTCTTTATTTTTATAATATATTCATACATTTATTGTTAACATTTCCACTTGACAGGTTTTTTAAAAGTTTCTATGTTTCTGCTGAAATTTTTATCTGTTTATGAGTATTGTACACTATGATGATTAATTTTATGTGTCAACTTAAGAGATACTCAAATAGCTAGTAAAACATTATTCCTTGGTATGTTTTGAGAGATTTTCTGGCAGAAATTTGCATTTGAATCAGGGAACAGACTAAAAATCTGCTCTCACCAGTGTGGGTAGATATCATCCAATCCAAGTTATCATCAGCCTTCTGATGGACTTAAAAGTAACAATAATTTAGTAATTTTTCTGATTTATTTTCACATTTTTTTTTGTTTTTGAGACTGTAGGGAGCCACAGTCTCATAACGTTTCATAATTTAACCAAAAGTGGAAGCCCCCTTTTGTTCTTGGTGTAACTCTTCAGTTCTTACTAAGATCATTTAGAAATAAATAGCATCCAATACAAGTTTATTTAATTGAAAATTCTATTTCCATGTTAAAAATGTTATTAAGATTTCTTCTGGTAAAGAAATGATTATGATTTTTTTATAACATCTATAGTATCACAATGAAATGCCCATGGGGGTCCTCCTAGGGTCCACTAAACATTCAGATTCACAAAATGTCATAGGCCGTATTTGGTAGTAGGTTCACATAGAATAATTTAGGTCAGAAAATACAATTTTCTAGCAGGGAGGTGAAGCAGTCTATATAGCATCCAATAACTATTCTCTTTGATTCTTCAGATGGTAAGTCATTGATGAGGAAATGAAAGAAATGTAGAGGAAGTGTAGAAGTCACCTGGGTTAATACATTTTACCCACAGAAACTATAATAGTTCCATGTGTATGGTTTTCAGGTTCTAGCAAAGGATAGGCCAGTTACAAGGGTCACTGAAATCAAGAAAACTCAAAACTATGGCTTCCTACCAGCTATTTATAATTCTCTCATTCTAAATGCAATTTACCTAAAGTAGTCAATTTTATCATAAAAAATGTTCTACTTGTATAAAGCTTTCAGGAGAAAACAAATAGAAAATTAACTGAAGTTCATATTCTCTTCCAGAATATCATATCATGATTTAGAAGTATTTGTATTTTTACTGTTCCAACATTAAAAATTTCAGAACACTTAAGTTATATTTTTCAGAGGATTTCATGAATTCTCAGCAGTTAAATGTGAGTGATAACATTTTGTGTGTGTACATAGATTTTTACTTCATCTGAATACTATATATGTATACATATTTAAATATGGAATTTATTACATCAAATTTTTAAAATTTAGTAGAGTAGTGAGTACAGAGATTGCAAATAAAATGTGAAATTTCAACACTACTCTTAAATAATAAGGAAGAATGTATTCTCATATAACCATATTCAAGAAAAAGTATACTCTGGAATTGGTTAATTTAGCTGAATAATCATCACCATCATGGTCTCAATTTATTATCTTTTTTCAATCCTGCCACCTTAAGTGTGCTGCATGCATCCTTACGCTACTGACAAGATCACAGATATACTTACAAGGCATAAGATATGGAGATAACATTGTCAATCAAAAACAGAAATGTTATCTTTTATTGAATCAAAGAAACAATTTCAAGCAATCTCTCAGTAGACCCTTTTATCTCATTGGCCAGGATTGCATCACATGCCCATACTAATCCGATTATTTACAACAGGAATGGACCACAAAAAAAGGCTATTTATTATTTACCCTCAAAACTTGGAATTGGCTTCCTTGCTCTGAGTAATAGAAGGGAGAGAGGGAAAACCTTAAACTAATTTAAGACTGCAACTGTGAAGGGCTGTTGACAAATTAATATCTGCTACTCAGTGTTTTGTTCATGAAAAATAGTGTATATTAGCCTTACACCTGCAATGGAACTTTGAAAATATTATAAATGAATACAAAAATATCATTTTACTATATTCATAGAAATAAAAAAGATTTTTTTCTGGAGAGGCTAGGAATTACATAAAATAGTTGATGTCTATAAAGTAATATGATTTTAAAACTATAACTGATAAATATTATTCCAGCCCCTGTTTGTAGATACACTTACGAATTTTCATTGTGAAAAAGTGAGTTTTCAGTTTGAGTATTAATTTAATTCTTGGGATTTAGTTCTGATGCTTAGATACCAAGTAATAATGTAAAAGTTATATGATTTAAAGTCTTGTAGAAATTGTCTAGCAAAAACTGTTTAGGTGAAAATTGTCTAATTATAGTAACTTCTAAATTTGTTGTTATAATTAGGAACATAAGTTATTATTTAGAGGTTTTCTTTTGAAATTCGAATTTTTTAAATTTGAGAATGAAATATTTAGACATCAAAGCAAATACTAGGAAATGGGAATACAGCAAGAAGTAAAATAAGAATATAAAGTTGGGAGTAATCTCATTGGTTTTCACAGAGCTTTTATCTATATTTAATCTGTTCTATAATTATTTATAAAAATTGCTCAATATTTACTTATTAAGCTATTTGTTTATAAATTTACTCTTAGCCCAACAATCATTTAATGAAAACCATGATACATTGTGGCTTGGTGTTATTCAATGGCTGTGCTTCAGTATTTTTTTTTTAATCTATAAAATGGAGATAATAAAGTTACCCATTTTATAAAGTATGAACTATCACTGTATTATAATCTTTATTATCATCTTCATTTTGATCTGATGGCATAAAAATACTTCCTATATTTTAGAGGGAAAGATAGATTTGCTTCTGAGAGTTGTGCTACTATTTTATAAAAAGTACTTTTATGAGTATATTTATATACAAATCAATTTTGTCCATTATTTTTGAGAAAATCCTCAACAAAGAGGGGCAGTTTTTGTTTTTTAATAGTGAAAGGCATGTTACAGATTTTTTGAGTGAGAGTTGTTTTGTTTTAACAGTTTCTTTCCAAATAATAATTTTAGTTTAGTTTAGACCGACCCCAAAGGTGGTGTGTTTATACATTTACCTTTGTTTCTTTGTTGGTTTGTTTTTGTTTGTAGAGGATATGCATTTTGGGAATTGTGAGCATGTATATGTGTGTCTGTGTCTGTATGTTTAATGTCAGTCACATTAGGAAGAAACTTTTAAGAGATGCATTGGGAAGAGACTTTTCAAGATAATGCACTGGCTTGATTTTTCTTTATTTTTGGCTCAAGAAAAAAAGATATGAAAGGGACTGCACTGGATAAGTACTACACTACCTGATCTACCATTAGTTATGTCTAAGTAAGTCACAGATTAGCAATACATTGGTTGTATTAAATGTACATTTTCTAAGTATCCTCTTAAAGAAAATAAAATTTCAAAATGAAATGCTTCATGCAAAAAATTAGACATAATTAAACATGAGTCTTAATTTACTTCTTTATTATACAGCCTAATGCTTAAAGTGGGGATGAATGGAGTTAGAATAATTCCAGAATAGAATTCTTGGCAAAAGTGTCTAAAGCAAAAGATATTTAAGTAGCAGAAACATTGAGTACACAATCCAAGAATTACTGTTTTATGTCCATTCGATTTTATTTTAATTCAGAGTATTTTACTAAAGAAAGCATTTAGAATTATGTACCGACTGAAGTTTATTTAAAACAACAATTTGTCTTTTAGATCTCGTGTAAAGCCAGAGCACTTGGAGGTAGTCCTGAAGAGTTACAGGGCACAGCACATCTCAAGAACTGTCAGTGTAAGACCTGTGGGAACCAGGGCAAAGAGCAGGTATCTATTCTCAACAACTAATTTTCCATTGTGGTGGAGCTGAATATGAGTACAATATTGCCTACTTTAAGAAATCTGGAGAATCAAAAAGATATAATTTAAAGACCAGGAAATTAAATGAGGAGATTTAGCAAGAAATTAATGGTGAAGAAAATTTTAGGAAAGGTTGGATTGGCAGAAATACCTAGAATTACATATGGCAATTAATTATCAGAAAAAGATCTATGCATCATTTACTCAATGGTGCTCTCTGTGCTGTGAACATATTTTCATCATTACTCAGATAGTTTTAGGATTTTGCTGGTATTCTACAACTATTCTGTCATGTATGCACTGCCCAACATTATTCATTTGGTATGCACTAGACAACTCAAACTAATTACTTAGAAGTATAATTTATGTTATATCCCCATTTTACAATTGAGTATAATAATGTTTTCTCAGCCAGAAGGCAAGTGTCCAGGAAAATCAATGTATTGAGTTCCCCTACAGAAGTAAGATTTTTTATTTTGTGACAGATCAGTTTATTTCTGTCTTGTATCACTGATAAATCATGGTTACCAGTGATCATGACAGTTAGCCTTCTCAAAAATGTTTAGTGAATGTAGTAATAAAATGACAAAACTTTTTTAGTTTTGAATCACACATATATTTTAGAATTCTCAGTCAAGTAGTCAGACATGAATTCCTGGTAACATCTCTGAGGATGATTTGCATTTAGTACTCCGAATCATATCTTTTCTTAAGTTAGTCCATTTTTCTTGAACTTAAACTATACCACCAACCTTCTACTTTTCTTGGTTTAATATATTACAAACACCTTCCTTAGGACAGACCCCAGTTAAAGGTTTCCTATCAATACTGTGGAAATAAAATTTAGGGTGAACAGTACAAGAATATGAATCCAGGTCATCACAAGGAAAAACCTGCCATTTAGTTCATTTGAATAGCCACAATATTATGCTTATGGAAACGTATAAAACTTTGTATTTAGAAGGGGAAAAAACTAGTAATATGCTTCTTAAGGTTATGAAGATGATGAATTGGACGAATTTTTTAAAGGGCAACATTCAAAAACAAAAACTATATCCGAAACTAATGAAAGATTAGATTATATGGAAATTATTGAAAAACACTTTTTGATGAGAGGCAATCAACTATAAATAGATATCCCAGGGAATGATGGAAGCTATGAAGCATGAATATATTAAAACCAATTTAAAGGAGAAATCAATAAAGGCTAATACCTTTGCTAGTGTGTTATCACAAAGAGTTTTTTAAAGTTTTGCATTCTAAATTATATGTTGGTTATAAATATTACTTCAGTTTTTTTAAAAAAATATACTGTCACAAAAGTTTTTATCTCTTCAGTAATTTTTCTGAAATTTTGAGAGTAGCAATATTTTTCTATAAAAGTTTTATCCTATGATTCTCCTTTATTTACTACAGCTCCCTAAGAATTCATACCTTGTTAATGTTTTCTTCAAAATATTCAACACAATCCAGCTAACTCAGATTCCTGTCCTCAGATGTAAATGGAAGACAGCTACTACAATTGCCATCTCTTTCATTCTCATTTAGAAAATGAGAATCTCATTTATTTCATCCACAATCGCCACCTACTCTTACAAGTTTGCCTGACTCCAGCATCTTCCTTATCCAAATTCCCATTCATTAACTATTTACTGTATGTAATGGTTTTCTACAGTCTAGCCATTTTATTTTATTGGATCCTCAGACATATTTTAGTTACACTTTTGGACAAAATAAAATTTTTAAAACATATATCATCAGAGTTGTCATTCACAGATGTGCAAGTTGAGTCCTAAAATCCTGCATTTGAGGGGAATATAAAATGTTAGATTAATATAATTGCTCAGGTTTCTTAGACATAATGTTATTTTTTTGATATTAGTTTAATAGTTTAATTCTAATTCTAAGTCCTATTTTCTGTCAGAGGGGTGAGATTTTCAATCTGCTACCCCAGACTTGTCCCACAGTTCTAATATTCTATATAGACCCATGGTATCAGGGAAGAATCTATGATTCACAGCAGTCCATCCTGGCTCTTGCTGAGATGTACATTTTATGGTCTGTAAAACCCTCAGTCTATTATATCTATTGCTTCATTTCCAATTTGGATGCTTTTTATTTCTTTTTCTTGTCCGATCGCAATGGTTAGGACTTCCAATGCTATGTTGAATTGAATTGGTGAAAGTGGACATTCTTGTCTTGTTCTTTATCTTAAGGAACACACTTTTAGCTTTTCACTATTGAGTATAATGTTATGTGTGGGTTTGTCATACATGGCCTTTATTATGTTGAGGTGCGTTCCCTCTATTCCTGCTTTGCTAAAAGTTTTTATTATAAATGAATGCTGGATTTTTGTCAAATGCTTTCACTGCATCTATGATGATTTTTATCTTTCATTTTGCTTATCTGATGTATCACAGTAATTGATTTGCAGATATTTAACCATCCCTACGTCCCAGAAATAAATGTCACTTGATCATGGTTTATGATCTTTTTAATGTATTGCTGAATTCGATTTGCTAATATTTTGTTGAGGATTTTTACATGTATAATCAGGGATACTGAACTATAATATTTTTTGTAATGTCTTTGTCTGATTTTGGAATCAGGGTAATAGTGGTCTTATAAAATAAGCTTGGGAGCCTTCCCTCTTCTTGAATTTTTTGGAATAGTTTGAAAAGGACAGTTGTTAATTCTTCTTTGCCACATGTTTTATTACTGTGGAACTCTTATCAGTTAAGCTTCCAATAACAAAAGAAATATTTATGGAATGAATAGAGGACCCATACCTTGGTTTCCACTTTTGACATCTAGACTTACTAGAGTTTTTAAAATGCAAATATTAAGATATTTTTAAGTATTTAGAATGAGGCTTTGGGTTTTTAGGAAAAAGATCACAAAGGTAAAGTGCCATTTTACCACAGCACATCAAGAGTACTATGGTCAATATGACATGCTGCTATGGATGCTCACCTTGATTTCCTGACTAGAGCAGTATTTGTCAGGTTTTCACACTAAAGTATTTTTTTCTCCTTTTCCATACCGTATACTTTAGAAGGCAGTCACTGTGTATGACCCATACTTCAGGGTTAGGGAGTTAGGTTCCACCTATTTGAAGGCAGAGTTTCTACATAAATTATTAGAAATTCTTCTACAGAGATTTGTCTCTTTTCCCTCAACTATGTATTTTACAAAATGTCTTTATATCAATATGGAGTCATGGATATTTATTTCATGCTTCTGATCATAACTTTATTTCATGGCTCTTATTGTTTATTGCTGGTATGAAGAAAAGCAATTGACTTTGTATATTATTCTTGTATCCTGCAACCTTGCAGTACTCAATAGTTTCAGAAAGATTTTTTATTGATTCTTTGGTATTTTCATCATAGACATCTATGAAAAATAGCATTATTTTATCCTTTTAAAAATTTTATTAAATTTATTGGGGTGACATTAGTCAATAAAATTATATAGGTTTCAAGTATACAAATCTATAATGTATCATCTGTATACTACATTGTGTGTTCACCACCCAAAATCAAATTTCATTTCTGTCATCATATATTTGACCCCCTTTACCTTCCCCTACTCCTCTTTCCCTCTGGTAACCACCATACTGTTGTCTGTATCTATGAATTTTTCTTTGTTCATTTGTCCTGTTGGTTCGTTTGTTGCTTTCAGTTTTATATCCCACATATCAGTGAAATCATGGTCTTGACTTTTTCTGACTTATTGCTTAGCATTATATTCTCATACACTGCTGGTGGGAACATAAATTGGTACAAAATCTACATACCGTAGATTTTGAGGAATCTATGATATGTAGATTCCTCAAAAATTAAGAATAAAGTTATCATATGACCCAGAAATCTTTCTTCTGGGTATCTACCCAAAAATTTTAAAAGATTTATTTGTAAAGATATATGCACCCCTATATTTATTGCAGCATTATTCACAGTGGCCAAGACAGAGAACAACTGAAGTGAAAGAAAATGTGGTACATACATACAATGGCATACTAATGAGCTATAAAAAAAGATGAAATACTGCCATTTGTAACAACACATATGAATCTTGAGAATATTATTTCATCCTTTTAAATGTATATAATCCTTTTATTACTTTTTATGTCTTATTGCACTAGCTGGCACTCCAGTACAATTTTCAATGGGTGTTAAAAAAGGATAATCTTGCCTTGTTGCTGATTTTAAGGGGAGTTTTCTAGTTTCTCACCATTAAATCTTAAATTTCTTTCCATCACCATTTGAGTGGTGAACATACGATGCAATATACATATGATGTGTTATTGAATTGTATACTTGAAACCTATATAATTTATTATGCAATGTCATTCTCAATAAATTTTATATACATTATTTTATACCCATATATGTATTCTTAGCTATAGTTTTGATTTAAATATTATTTATCAAGTTGAAAAAGTTCTCAATTCCTAGCTTGTTTACATTTTCATTATAAAATGGGTGTTAGATTTTGTCAAATGCTTTTTCTGCATCTATTGATAGGATTTTTTTTAGTCTGTTGATATATTGGATTACACTGTTTGATTTTTAAATTTTGAACCAGACTTGCAAACCTGAAATAAATTCCATTTTATCAATATATTTCTTTTTACATCTTTATGAGTTTGACTAGGTTTTTTTGCATCTTTGTTCATGAGAAGTATTTCAGTTTTCCTTTCCTGTAATTAGGCTTACTTTTTATGTTTTTTTTTTAAATGTTGAAAATTGAGATTATTGATTTAAGATCATTTTTCTTTGTGTGTGTGTTTAATGTTATAATTCTCTCTGAGCAGCAATTTCACTTCAACCCATAAATTTATGTAATTAATTTATTTTAGATATTTTTATTTTCGCTTGAGATTTGACCTATGTGTATTTAGAAACGTGTTAAATTTCTGAGCACTTGGGAATTTTGAGCACTCTTTCTCTTATTGAGTTCTAGTTTATTCCATTGTGTTCTTTGGACATACTTTATATAATTTCTATTTTGTTAAATATGTTAAAATGTGTTTTGTGGCCCACTAAGTTCCATATTGGTAAATGTTCCATGGGAGTTTAAGAATGTATATTCCACTGTTGTTGAATGGAGTATTCTAAAAAATATCAATCAGATCAGGTTGATTGAGATTGTTATTTAGGTTAATTCTATTCTCACTAATTTTATACCTGCTTATCTATCAATCATTTACGAAAAGAGAGGAGTCAAAATCTAGCTGGAGGAGTCAAAATCTAGCTGTAATAGTGAATGTCATTTTTTCTTGGAGTTCTATCAGATTTCACTTCATACTGTTGATATTCTGCAGTTAGGTGCATATACAATAAGGATTATGTTTTCTCTATAATTATTATGGAATCCCTGGCTTTGTCTGTAATTAATATAACTACTCTTTATTAGTGTTTGCATAGTATTTATCCCTTAACTTTTTAAAATTAATAGACTTTATTTTTACAGCAATATTGATGTCACAGTAATATTGAGTGGGAAGGATATGCACATTCTCCCTCACTATTGACACCCCTTACCACAAAGTTAATGCCATTATCACACAGAGTCCATAATTTACATTAGGGTTCACATTTGCTGTTGTACACTCTGTGGTTTTGGACAAACATATATACACCACCATGATATCATACAGAATAATTTCTGTTCCCTAAAGATCATCTATGCTCTGCTTTTTCCTCCCTCCTCCTAACCCCAGGCAACCACTAATATTTTTACTATTAATCTCCATAGTTTGGCCTCTTCCATAATATTACAGAATTGGAATCATAGAGTATGACTTTTTCAGGTTGGTTTCTTCAGTGTCTTTTCATGACTCAATTGCTGATTTCTATTGAGTACTAAATAATATTACATTATCTAAACATACCAGTTAATTTATCCTTACACATACTGAAGAACATTTTGGTTGCTTCCAAGTTTTGGCAATTATGAATAAAGCTACTTCAAATACCTGTGTACAGGTTTTATGTGGAAATAAGTTTTCAGTTCATTAGGGTAAATACCAATGGAACACAATTGCTGGATCATACAGTAAGAGTATGTTTTTTTGTTTGTTTGTTTGTTTTTACAAAACTAAACTTCTTAACTGTCTTCCAAAGTGGCTATATCATTTTGCATTCTGACCAGGAATGAATGAGAGTATCTGTTCCACCACATAGTTATTAGCATTTGTGTTGTCAGTGTTTTGGGTTATGATCATAACCCCCTATAAGATGAATACAATCTCAACCCAACAAAGAAACCTAACTAGAGCTCCAGGGAATCTATGCAGCCTATCCTGTAGGCAGAACTTGAGTGGAGGATGTAGCTCCAACCATCTGCGAAGCTAGAACAGTTGCTTGTCAGGCCAGGGAACTTTGTGCATAGTTCTACCTAATTTGTGCCCCAAATGAGAGACTTGGCACCTGTACAGGGTCCCCTCTGGGCAGAAAAACTATTTTATAGCTACACCCACTAATGAACATGACCTTTGGCTTGTCTGACCAGTGGAGCTAATTAGAACACACAAGAAGCTGTACTGACTAACTTATAGTCTATGTACAGTGCCACTACAACAAAATCATCTGTAGAGCAAAACCTATGGCCTCATTTGACCAGGAAATTTAGTGCACAACCTAGCCTATTTTAGGTCACCAAAACATGAATTCAGTTTTGGGCCCATTCTGTTGCCTCCCTAGAAAACGGAAGCTAATTCATAGCTCCAACTACTGTTTAGTATAGTACCCAGTCTAGGAAGCCTGACCAGAGAATGCAGGAAACTACAGAACGCATACTATGGCCTCAATTGTTCAGGGAACCAGGCAAGCAGTCCTATCCAACAGTTCTCAGCCAACAGTATCCTCCTCCACCACCCCACCCAATCTCAGAGCATGGGCAATGGCCTTGCTTTAATATAGACCCTGAGAGCAAGCTTCATTTGTACAAGGACATTACCTGCTGACACATCCATAACACTAAGGCAAACAAACTTATGAAGAACTATCTCTGCTAAAGTGAGCCTATAAAATCTGGAAGGAAACTGCTTACTTAAGTGTGCAGATACCAATGTAGAAAATCAAATTTCACCAAAGAAAAAACAAAAACATGTAAACATGATACCACCAAAGGAAAATAATAAAACTTTAATACTGACCCTAAATTAATAGATATCTACGAGTTATCAAAGAATTTGAAATAATCTCCTTAAAGAATTTTAGTGAATTACAAGAACACAAGACAACTAAACCAAATTAGGATAATGATACATGAACAAAATGAGAAGTTCAACAAAGAAATAGAAACCATAATGCAAAAAAAAAAAAAACATGTTCTAGAGCTAAAAAATACAACTGAATTTAATAGCCTCAATAGCAGATTCAACCATGTAAAAGAAAGAGTCAGAGATGAAGAAGACACAGCATTTGGAATTCTAAGAGAGAGAGAAATAAAAACAGTAAAGAGAGCCTACACAACTTGTGAGACATAATCGAAGGAGCTATATTTGCATTATGGGAATTACAGAAGAAAAGAAAGAGAAAGGGACAGAGAATATACTTAAAGCAACAATGGCTGAAAACTTTCCAAACCTGAGGAAAGAAATAGACATCAAGATCCATGAGGCCCCAAAAACCACAAATACATAGAACTCAAACAAGGTTACACCGAGGCACATTATATTTGAATTTTTGAAGTCAAAGAAAGAATTTTGAAAGCAAGAAAAGTTACATACAAGGGAACAACTGTAATTACACAAAAGAACATGATAGCAAAAAAATAAAAGATACTAGAATAAGAAGCAAGGAACAATGACTCTACACAACAGTTAGAAAACAATTAACAAAATGCCAATAGTAACTTAATTACCTATCAATTTTAAATATAAATGAATTAAATTTTCCAGTCAAGAGACATAACTTAGCTGAACGATACAAAAACAAGATCCAACATTACACTGCCTATGAACAGACAACTGGATAAAGAAGTTCATATATACAATGGAAAATTACTCATCCATAATAAAAATGAAATCCTACCATTTGCAATGACATGGATGGACCTAGAGGTTATTATGCTTAGTGAAATAAGTCAGGCAGAGAAAGATAAATACCATATAATTTCACTTATATACGAAATTTAATAAACAAAAATAATCAAAAATAGACTCAAATATAGAGGATAATCTGGTAACAGCTAGAGGGAGGGGGTTGGGGGATTGGAAGAATGCAGTGAAGGGTTAAAGAGGTACAAATTAGTGGTTGATAGATGGTCATGGGGATGGGGAGCACGGCACAGGGAATGCAGTTAGCATTAATGTAATGGCTAGGTGGAGAGCCAGAGGATTGTTTTGTAAACTATATAAATGCCTAACCAATGTACTGTATACTTGAAACTAATAAAAAAATAAATAAAATAAAAGACTCACTTTAGCCTTAAAGACACACATAGAGTAAAGGGACAGTAAACGATATTTCAAGTAAACAGTAGCCAAAACAAAAGGTAGCTATACTTACATTAGACAAAATAGATTTTAAACTATAAATGATAAAAAGAGGCAAAGAAGGGCATTAAATAATTTTAAAGAAGTCAAACCATCAAAAAGTTATTACAATTATTTATGCACCCATCATAGCATGTATAAAACAAGAACTAAAAGGAGAAATAAATAGCTATATAATAATACTTAGGACTTCAATATACCACTCTCAACAATGGATAGATCAACAGAATCAATAAGAAAACAGATTTGAACAACACTGTAGACAAAATGAACCTAAAAGATATATACAGAACATTCCATCTAACAAAAATAAAACACAAATTCTTCTCAAGTGAACATGGAACATTTTCTAGGGTAGATCTTATGTTAGCCATAAAAAAGGTCATAGAAATGACTGAGTGCATGAAAAAGTACTCAATTTCACTAATGATCAGGAAACTGCAAATCAAAATCGCAATGGTCTATTAACTTACCTATTAGAATGATAACAATAAAAAAAAAAAAAGAACAAATGCTGGTAAGGATGAGGAGAAAAGTGCACCACTGATGGGATTGTAAATTAGTGCAGCCAGTATGGAAAACAGTATGGAAGTACCATATAATACTGTAATTTCACTTCTGAGTATATGTCTGAAGGAAACAAAAACACCGTGTCAGAGATTTAGCACCTCTATATTTATTGCAGTATTATTTACAATAGTTAAGACATGTAAGACATGCATACAACCTGTGTCTATTGATGAATAAATGGATAAAGAAAATATAAAGAAAAAAATAAATATGTACACATGATGGATAATGAATGGATAAAGAAAATTACATGTATAAATATACACACACAAACACAATGGAATATTATTCAGTCATAAAATATAAGAAAATCCTGCCATTTATGACAACATGGATAGATTTAAGGGCATTATACTAAGTGAAATCAGACAGATAAATACTATATAATCTCACTTATATGTGGAATCTAAAAAGCAGTGAGCAAAACCAGACTTATAGAAAAAGAGATCAGACTTGTGGTTACCAGAGGTGGGCTGGAAGGTAGGGTTATTAGATGGAAGTGTTCAAGATGCATAAACTCTTAATTATAAGGTAAACATTGGGAAGGTCATGTCCAGCATGACTATAGTTAACACTACTGTGTGATATATTTGAAAGTTGCTTTGAGCTAAATCTTAAAAGTTCTCATGACAAAAAAATAAACTTTTTTTGCATCTATATGAGATGATGGATGCTAACTAAACTCACTGTGGTAATCATTTCAGATACATGTAAGTCAAGTCAATATGCTGTGCACCTTAAACTTATGAGTGTTGTATGGCAATTATAGCTCAATAAAACTGAAAAAAAAATACTGCATCAACTCATAGTTAGTTACATTTTCTTTTTTGTTCTTATTTGACATAAACCCTTTTTCCTGCTTTAATGTATATGATTTATACTCTAATATGAGTGCTGTTCAAATAGTCCTGCAAGCAACTAAAACTGCCTGAGTTTTATTATTATTATTTAGATATAATTGGTATACAATATTATATTGTAGTAAAATATAGTGATTTAATGTGTTACCTTACAATGTGATCACCCACTAACTCTAGTAATCATCTGTCATCATGCAAACTTATCACTATATTCCCCTTCCTCTTTCACCCATCCCCCTATCTCCTCCCCTCTTAGTAACCATCCTTTTGGTCTGTTTCTAGGAGTCTGTTTGTTTGTTTTGTCTTGTTTTTATGGTTCCACGTGTAAGTGAAACCATACAATATTTGTCTTTGATTTATTTCACTTAGCATAATACCTTCCACATCCATTCACATTGTCGTAAATGGTAAGATTTCATTCTTTTTTATCACTATATATTTTATTGTGTGCATTGTGTGAATGTGTGTGTATTTATATACTACACCTTCTTGGTGAGCATGCAGAGAAAATGGAACTCTCTTAAACTGTTGGTGGGATTGTAAATTGATGCAACCACTATGGAAAACAGTATGGAGATTCCTCAAAAAACTAAAAAAAAAAATGAATATAGCATATGACCCAGAAATTCCACTTGTGGGTATTTATCCAAAGGAAAAAAAACACTATTTCAAGAAGATATATGTACCCCTGTGTTTATTAAAACTGCCTGAGTTTCGATGAGTGGATAATTTCTTTGAGTAGGTGACATTTTAGCTGCTTTATAGAGTAGGTACAAGAAAGTTAATTGAACAAAAAGGAAAATGTGCAATACAAGTGAATAAAATTGAATGTGAATATTCCCCCAAAGTTTAGGTAGACTGAGTATTTAAAAAATAATTTTTCCCTATGACTAATCATGGCATATGGATCTTGAAAATATAATGGGTGAAAATAAAAAAGTAGAGAAGATTCAGATAAAAAGAATCTTAGATATAGCATCAGGAATTTGATGTTTCCCTTAAGCATGTCACTGGCAAATTTTAGAGAGATGCAACATGGTCAGATTTGTGTTTTAAATGCATCTGGCAACAACAAAAAAAGAATGAAATAGAGAAGGAAAACACTAGACACAGGAAAATCAGTTAAGAGACTATCACAGTATCCTGAAGAGAAACAATGGGGTCAGAACTAAGGCATTGACATTTAAATAAGTGAAACTCATGCAGAATTTACTGACTTAGTAAAACCCTATTGGACCTTGCCCAGATTCTTAGAGTTCCTTGAAGTTTAGTATGCCCATCCTGTAACTTTCACCTATGTTGCTGCCAATGGCTCCTTCCTGCAAACTCTTCCAAAGAATTGTCCTTACATAAATGCAGCAAACTTGCAGTCTATATCTCCTCATGATCTACTGACATGACTGGCCAATTTGATAGTATTGGGGTAGGACTGGGAGAGAATTGGTACAAAAGACTAGTTCTCTAGCCTCAACAAAACTAATTCTGTAGGGCAATTTTTACTTCCCTCTGGATCAAGCTAAGGCTAGACTTCACTTAAAACTACATAATTGTTTGGTTTTTTGCCTTGTTATGGACTTAACTGTGTACCCTGAAAATTCTTATGTTGCAGTTTTAGCTCCCAAGTTGACTATATTTGCAGATAGGGCCTTTAGAGAGATAATTAAGGTTAAATGAGGTCATAAGAGTTGTGCTTTGATAGGACTGATGTCTTTATAGGAAGAGATATCAGAAATTACTCCTTCTTTGAACACAGACATAAGAAAGGCCATGTGAGCACGCAGGGAGAAGCCAGCTGTCTACAAGCCAGGAAGGAGGTTTCAACAGGAATTGAAATTACTAGCACCTTGTTCTTGAATTTTTAGCCTACAAAACTGTGAGAAAATAAATTTCTGTTGTCTAAGCTACTCAGTCTGTGATATTTTGTTATGGCAATCTGAGGGAACTAATACCTTCCCCCCTTCCTCTCCTCCCTCCCTCCCTGTCTCCCTCTCCTTTCCTCCCTCTTTCTATCCCTCCCCCCACCCACCCCACACTCTCTCCTTACAAATTTCTCCTGATAGAAAACCCTGAAACTTATCACTTGCATAAAAATACCTAGCTCTGGGTCTGGAGAATCTGAGTTTACAGAGTGACTTATTAAAATCCGAGATTGGAGGAAAAAGTATAAAGAGACCTTCAGATTTGAAGTTGTGACATTGGATGTAGATATTGGGGAGAAACAAAGAATGTGATTCTTTCTGGGTCATTAACTAAGGGTGGTATTTTGTCAAATCCTTACTTTATTGGGCTTCCATTTCTCCATTTTAAATTGGATTACTCTAACTCTAAATCACTGGGTATTCTGCTTTCTATACTAGATCTTTAACATTTTAAGTGAATAAATGACATTCCACCTTTTAAGTGTTGAAGATCCCCTAATCTGTTGAAGGTAGTGACTGATCCTACAATCTCTTCACTTACTAATATTCTTCGCTTATTAATCTCATAGAAAGCAGTACAAAGGAGCCAAAGGAACCACTCATATATTAAGTACAACTCAATGTTCCTTTCTAAGTGTGTGTGTGAAGACACCTAGGATATGTATGACATTAGATATGTACATTTCTGTTACTATTTTAGCTCTTTCAATTAATTATAGTCATTTGGGGAAAAGATAACTAAAATTGGTCAGCTAATTTTTGCTTCAATTCAGACATTTAAAAGGTTAGCTTTTGTTTTCTAAACATGCTCTGTTCCACGTCTGCAGAGAGCTTATAATATACAGCCATGACAAAGTAATCTATTCACCTTGGCAATACATACAAGATTCTGAAAAAGAATCAATTTTAAAAATGTAAAAAAGTCAGATTGGCATTATATGGGCCAAAAAACACCATAATGGCTAAAGCAAATGAGAGCAGACTGTGTAAAAACCATTCATCAATAATTGACATGTGTTGTATTCATAGCAGGATGTGAGTTTGTTGAAAGTCCTTAAAATTTGGCAAGCTTATGAAGAAATGAAATGGCAAATTTTAACTGGAGGACAAGAGCTTGGAATGTGAAAATACTAATGATGGGATCATTAGTAATGGTTACCAAATGATTTTAAAGTAATAGATATTTATCTGAAAGTTATATTATAATTCACATCATGTGCAGATAAAAATAAATCTTTCCATGAAG